>FIZV01079690.1:0-13494 GCA_900050545.1 Trionymus perrisii
ATATTTTATTTGTTGAGACTATCGCAATAGCCGCAATTTTTAGTTAAAATTTCGGCTAAAAAGTAATAGGTATCGAAAAGTCGTCGATGATACGCTTGCAAACATAGTAGCATAGCTTCGTTTGATCTAAACGATAGGTGGGTCGCGGTTGACGCGTCAAGTTGCGTCTTCGCGCGGTCGTTAAATCAATTACGAGCACAAGACGGCATGCATCACGATGACTACCTATTGTACTAACACCATCAATATACTTAACGCCGTTTCTCCATCATTTCGTCTATATTTTTGTTTTTGTTTCTGTTCATCTCGTTGCCCGTGCCCGTAAAAGCAGGTCTATTAGCGTGCGCTCTGCGTTATCGCTGTCTAGTTTTTGAAACGCGTCAGTCGATCGATCTTAGATCTTACCAATTTTTCGATGGTTCCGAACTGACGTGAGACTATACGCACGCAGACCCGCAGACGTAGCACTACACAGTACTAGGCGTGACGTGGCTACGCAACTACGTATGTCAACCGGACTACGTACCTCTACCTACCTACGAAAAATTGTATGTACCGGGTGGCAGAAGTGAACTGAGAGGTATGAAATGGCTCTAAAAATTTTGCAGTCTTCAGAAGTATACCTATCTTATGGTTACGTACTTTTAAAGCGAGACATATCCCAAATAACCAATCCTAACCGAGGTATCCTTTATCTTAGACAGACTACACCAACAAACCGAAAGACCTTATATGCCCAAGCAAAAGTTGTTGGTCCGTGGTAGCCTGGTGCCAACTGCGACTCTGATAGTACGTGCACTTCGAGTCTTCGATACGCTAAGAGCACCCTTTTTGTCATAGCCGTAGTGGTAGTGGTAGTGGTAGTGGCAGTGGCAGTGGCACTAGTACATAGTGTAGACGTGGGTGAGTGGGTCGGTAGGTAAATTCTCGTACTACAATATCCTATTAAGTAATACTACAAGCATAAGTTGGTAAGTAGGTAAATTCTCATACTTACTACAATATACTATCAAGTTGGACTACAAGCATAGGTAAGTTACTAGTTAATATCTATCTGCGTAGTACCATAGGCGGTAGGTCTAATGTCTAGATATGTATCGTCTACTTTGTACAAATGTTAGTGAGTACTTACCTCCAACGAATTGTTTTTAATAGTCATCTGCGCAGAAGATAGCGATATAGTGGATGCAGTACTTGTGCGTATGTACATTAGATAGGTACAAGTACCAGTATATGTACAACTATATTACAATTGAAATGAAAGCATAAAAAACACTACGATTAGCCGATTAAGATAGGTAGCAGTAAATAGCCGTAGAAATGTAATATACATGTTACGAATACCGCGATTGTAGTATCGCTACCAGAGGGACTGTAACCGTGACTGTGAATGGTACCCGATTTGGTAGACCAGTAAGTAAATACATAAGGTACTTTTTTTAAAAAAAAAAAAGTATTCATTATGGTACCTACTTCCGCGAGTCGAGTATCCGCACGCACGTAGAATAAGCAAAGTGTATTATTGTCAATGTCTATACGTAGGTAATACGAGAGACGCGACGTTTAAAATTATCTAGCTAGGCGATGGCTGGCGTGATATTCTAGTGTGCGGTTGCGCCTTTGTTAGAGTGACCAGTTCCAAAAATACATACAAGTAAGTTCAGTTCGAGTACTGAATCGAAAATTTGCACTAGATTTGCACTAGCTGCCAGCTGCCTGTACTAAGTACTACTAACCTACCAGAGCTCGAAACGATGCTGTTAGTAAAGATGTTGTAACAGTACCATTGGCGTCGTTTCAAACACGTTACAGGTTATAATCGAATAACTGCAAAAGAAGGGTAAACCTGTTACCAGTTGACTCTAATATCACATCGTTTTTTGATAAATGACACCAATTATTTGAACGGATATGAACACGTATAGGTAAACGTAACTCAGTTCAGTGAATACGCCCCTCAACTTCAGCTCATCCTGTCACGTAATCTGATACGTCTATCACGCGATTACGGGTAGATACTAGATACCCAAGTTGGCTGCACTCTTGTCTAAAAATGTACGTTATTGCACTGCGCCCTCTCTCTACTCTATTGATATGACTCGAAAGAAATCAAAACGAGTTACCCATCACTAATCGTTTCGAAAATCGGTAAACGGTAAACACCTTTGAGAAACCAGGTAAGAAAGTACCTAGATAAAGTCTGTTGGCATTTTTCTGATTTTTCACAATATGATTTTGATATACCTAACGTTTAACAAGATGGTTTCAATCTCTGCTAACTGCCTATACCACCAAACAGGCGAATTGTGAACTACATACGATGATTTTTTTCACTTATTCCACCTTTTTCGCAAGTAAATTACCTAATTGCTTCTCAGCCGGTGGTGGTACTTGTCTCCTGGGTCGAGAAAAGCATCAAACCGTTTACACTACACTACAGTAAGTACACCTTGGTCAGAAAAATGTTCTCGGCGGTGTTCTTAAACGGAATCTTGAAATACATACATCGGCCACATTACAAGACAAGAGCGAAAAATATGGAGTCCTCTTGGACGTTCTCCCACCAGATGGACGACAGCAATGGGTCATAGTCCCAGGCATGCGTGCAGAGTTTGTAGAACAGAAAGCGATTGCGTGAACTCGTTTACCAGGCAACAACTACAGAGACAGACTGGGCTGAGATCACGATACCCTTCCTGTAGGGTGACACGACTCAAAGAAAAAGAGGAATTTTACGATTAACCTATCAGAAAACTACGATTTCTACCAAAAAAAGGGAGGGAAAAACAAAAAAACTTTCAAAACCTCGCGTTATGTAAACCATTAGATTACACATATGCATTTACAGTGTTTAGTGAGTAGGTGAATAAGTATGTATCGTGTACACTGTACACTAACGTGTCGATACCCGTTGCGATACAAATTGCGGCGTAGGCAATTAGGGTTAGGTGATTAAGTAAGTACTTACATTTGAGCAGAGTCTGATTTATTCGGGATTTGTATAGTTCGTGCATTGTTGTCAGTCGGTTTCGCTTCCACGGAAATTACTGCGCCAAAAAAAGCACCCAAAAGAATCTAAAAACACACAAATAAAATAGCCAAGTGTAAGTAGAAATACCTACATCGTTAGGTCGCTGCGCCTGCAATTGCATTTTCTTAGGTAAAATCAAAAATCATAATTATAAATATATTTATATTATATTATGATGAGCGCGCGCGTACTACCTCGCGGATACCTACTCCGCACGGTGTCGATGAACTTAACAGCATATGCGCGCTGTGGTGAGTAACTCATTTGCACTACACCGCACCGCACCGCACCGAACCGCACCGCACCAGACCAAATCAAATCAAACCAGACGGAAATATACGTATCTACGAGTACGACGACGAGTGCACTTGTACTAACGTAAACGGGCGAATATCTGGCACGAATTTCAATAATCAAGTACATTTTGTAGTCGCTGGATACTCACTTGTGGTGAGGTACAGCCGTTCGAATAGGCTATACTTATTTGTATGTAAGCACCTACCCAGCTAGTAGCTACCTTACCTACATTCTACATACCTATGTAGATAAGTATATCCCTCCTAATAATCTGTATAAATATTAAAAAATAAAAAAAAATAAAAAAAAAACGCACGTAAAGTAGATTGCTACGCCACGCGGTATGGCGCGATCGAGCAAAAAACATCTACCACAAACACACGCGCCGCGCCGCGCCGCGCCGTGCCTCGTCAAAAATAACTGAAGATGGCGATAGCCCCCGCCCTGCCCTATCACTGCAAGCCCTTACCTTCGCACTGGACTTTGGTCCAGCTCCGGGTTCCGTATTGATATTGATTATTATCCGAGTAATTGTATGAGTATTCGAATGTACATAGCAAATCTATCATTAATAAAACATGCGGTGTGGTGCCTCGTATCCGAATACTCTTCTGCTCTCGTTATATCCGCAATTCATCGCATTCAATTAAGTAGGTCTAGGTACAGGTCTGGGAACTCGCATAAGCACCTCTACATCTACCTACTCACCTATACTTGATTGAGCGGATGAAGGTTTTTTTAGATCTCGAACGCGCCCAACCAAGATGCGATGGTTTTAAAAAGCGAACGATCAACGATCAACGATCGAAAAATTGGAAACACTCGAAATGACTCGGAAGCGCAGAGATTAAAACAAGTTACCGATCACAAACCGCTCGGTAAAGAAGAAGATGAAGTGTTAATTCAAAAAGGTGAACAAATTTCAATTTCATGAAATGATTCCGATATATGTACCTATGTAGGTACTTAGTATTTAACAGGATCGTTTCATTCTCTGTGAGGTACTTCGAGTAGAATTGAATGCGAATCAAAAAACAAGTTTTGTTTTTTTGCGAATGCAACTTGACGCGAATAAGTTATCGGTCGCGTCGGAACTCGTTTCGAACGCATTTTAAATGATATTTTAAGCTGATTTTTGCCCCCGTTCGAAATACCCGCTTCAGAGACTGGCAAACGGATAGACGGGCGCAGGCGCGGGCGCGGATGGTCAATGAACGCGAGATGACAAGCATAAGCAAATTATTGACGCGCACGCTAAGAAAGTGTTGGATTGGTATACATAAGAGTATGTAAAGGGAAGTTGATGAAGGACTTGTTTCCGAATCTACAAGGATAAGTAAGTACATATCATGTATACAACATAGGTAGAGGTACCATACCTACTTTTGTAGCAGGTTTAAGAGCAGGAGCAGGAGCAGGAGCAGGAGCAGGACTACGGAGTACCAGTAGTTGAATACGCAAGTCCGTCTCCGTATCTTCGTACAAGATATTTACATATAGTCTAATGCATGGGTACAACAAATAATAGTCGGTAATACCTTGTCGTGTTACGCTAAACACGTGGGTGTGGGTGGTGGGTACTTGGGTAGTTGGGGGACTGGGACAGAACAGCGCGGCGCGGCGCGGCGTCTGAGATTCGACTGGGCCAGGATTATCCGTTGGATTTTGGACGAAAATACGAAAAATCCCTTTACTTATTCGACGCCTCTGTACTGTAGATAATAGGTACCTATCCTACGTTAGGTGAGATTCAAATTAAACTCGAACGTGACTTTGGTAAGCTTTCGCAATTCCTCCTAGATGTACAATTCAAATGCATACTTAAAGACAAATCAAGCAATCGCACTTGACTGATATAACGCAGACCCATACATACGTATTTATTAAGCTACGCGTACGCGTACGTATGACTTAGTAAGAATACAACACAAGCGCAGCGTACAAAAACCCAGACGTAAAAAGCGAAAAACGCAAACAAAACAAAAGAACGGAAAAGAAAAACTTACCAACTTGCAATAGCAGCGCACCATGATGATATTTATATCACTGTCCAACACTCGATGATAACGGACACTCGAACTCAAACGCGCGATTAATAGCCAGAGCGACAGTCGATGATATCGAGTCAAGGTTAAGGAAATTCCGCCAGTTACACGTACGATGAGGCCGCAGTGGCCACTTTACAGTTCACAGTGTAGCGAGGACGCTGCGGCGAGGCGATGGCATAGCAGTAGCGGTAGCGAAGGCGAAGGCGATGGCGATGGCGATGGCGAAGGTGATTACGGTAGCGGTAGCGGTGGTGGAGTAGCAGTGGCCGGCCGCACCGCACCGGTCAGCTGGTGGTTCTTCTTATTGGAGTCCGAGTCGACGGTCGAGCACTGCCTTACGCGTTCACACGTAGGTACATATAGGTAAAGACGCAGACGCAGATACAAAAACGTTGCTAGTTCGGCAGTTCTTGCCTACGCGCGATCGAGAGACAAATAGTAGATCCAACAGGTACGCAGCCAGCTAACGCGCCGCTACAAACCACAACAGAACGGAACGGAAGAGAAGAGAGAGAAGAGAAGAAAAGAGACGAGACGAGACGAGACTAGACTAGAACAGAAGAAATGGGCACGATATCAGATGGACGAGTTCGAGTACCTACCTACTAATATCGGTACCTAGGACGTGTTTAATATAATTATGTATGCTAACAGATAGAGAGCTGCGAGCTGCCTATGAGACAGCCACAGCCGACGTGTTGGTGTATCCAAGTTCTTCACCTTTTCCCTAACGACCAAGCACTTCCATAACATTCGTACCTATTGGCGACTGGCGTGTGAGTACCGCAAGCAAAATTCGACGATGATAATGGCAGTGGTATTGTTATGCCTATGGTATGAAAGGAAAAAAGAACATTACATTACACTGCCGCATGCCATGCCATGCCACACTATGCCGTTGACAATTCCATACTCCAAGTTAACGAAATGTACCTATTACCTACGTCCTGCGTCCATACTCCGTAGATGAACGTAAGTAAGTAAGTAGGTAGGTAGGTAACTATTGATAACTTTGTATTGCATTAGGTATATAGGTAGCTATACCTACGTTAACTGTGCATTTCGATAGCTGAATTACAATAAGTATTTAAAACAAAAATAACTATTCAACTGGTATCTTTGAGCAAACTCTCGGTTGGGCAATGACCTCCCTTAAAACCTGCTCATTCTAGCTGCTCGAGTTTTACTTGATGACGCAGCGCGGTGCGGCGCGGCGCGGCGCTAGTTCAACTCACTTTTCAGCACATTTACACTAACACCCCTTCACGTAGCCTTCTGTCGCTTTCCCCAAGGTCATCAAATACATTAACTCGGTATCGGTATACCGGTTCAGCTCTCAAAGCCTAGAAAACAGCTACGAGTAACTCGAATAATTTGTCTTTTTCATTATCGACCACCAAATTTTAATTTTAAAAATGAAATTTTCAGGAATTGATTTGAATAAAAAATTGTCAACGAATTAATTCGTACCGGAAAAAAATAAGAACGTTATCACTCCTAATGTGCGGCACGTGTGTACCCATACCCACATAGGTAGTGTATATGTTTATGTGCGCATTACACGCATGAATACCCAACCACATACCTAACTAACCATTTGCTTTTTAAGAATACATACTTGAAATTTCGATCGGAAGTAGACGTACACAGACTCCGGCGATACGGCTACAAAGATGCGGATTCATGTTAGTCGTTTCGGTCAACGTTCCCAACGTGACGCCACTTGAACACGTCCTTGACTATGAATAACAGATACTTGTAGCAGCCGTGGTGGTGGTCTTGATCGTGATTGTTCAAACAAACATTCGCGTTCCACAGACAAACCTGGAATCTGCACCGTAATTAGCCACTTTAATTACTAATTAGACGCGAATCGTGATTAGGTATAGGTAAATAATAATAACGCGGTATAACAACGAGATATAATGCATGTATTTGCAGCAGAAACCTTGCAGGTAGGTAGATAGAGATACAGATACCGACTAAATCGACACACAGTGAGGTTAAGGGGAGAGAGGAAGGAAGTTAGTCCGGTTGAATTTTGAGGAAATTTTGAGTAGGAGAACCCACTCTCAGTTTTTTTCAGAGATTGGAAGTGCTCCAGGATGATTTTTTCTCATCCGCGAGCCCCTCCAATTTGTCTGAACCATAGCCCACGTGGGTTATTGCGAGTTTAGAGATTATTAGAGATGTAATATCACGACATTTTTGGATATCGATATATATCAATATCAAAATCGAAAATATCGATATAGGTATCAATATCAAAATCCACCTTTATTTTTATATTTAAAAAAAAAAAATGTGAGTTACCTCATAACTTGGAATACAACTTACAAGAAATAAAAATACAAAAATTAACCCCTCTGTTGGCAGGCTTAGTACTTAGTATTTCATAGGGGAATGGCTTGTGCTCAGAGCAGATTCCCGAACACGTAGTTGTGGTAGTGGAAGAACAGGTTGTATTGCTGAAGAAGCGATTCGATAGTGAGGGAATGATGAAGAGTAGACTGAAGAATGTATCTGGGTGATAACTCCCTCACTTCGTCAATAGTTTGATGGACTAAGTAAGGATGTCGGGAACACTGAGCATACCTACTGGTTTTTGAGGAAAAGTGGTTTCTACAAAAATCACTCTCCTGTAGTTGATTTATCTCAGTATAAGCTTGTTCTCATATGACCAATTGAGGCATTCGGTGAGAAGAATGATCTCGTCTTTGACAGAACAGCAGTGGTAGCGATCGCTCGAACACTGATTGTAGTAGACATAAAATTTTGATATTCTAGAACGGTTGGCAACCCTGCGGTTAAAAACTTCCAATCTCCGGGTGGAGGACTAAAAGTGGTATTCAATTTCAATGGTCCAAGATGAGGCGAGGGTTGAAGCTCACGTAGCACCTTGTAAGTAAATTGACCAAGGTACCAACCACCCAGTACCCAAATAATGATGCTAGGTACCCAAAAGTGGCAAAATGTAATCATCATTTTCATGAGTGACCCTAGGACTAAAATTTATTGCGAGTGGTTTTAAACTAAAAATAAACCACCTCTTTGCATACTGTCAGAATTTGCGATGCGTTTTTCCCACACCCTCCCAAACTACACAAATGCATCTGCGCACTGTCACGTTATTACTTGGGGCATCCGAGCATGGGTCATGGACCATCAGTGCCATAATTGGCAAATATAAACGCTCGTACAAACCAGAGTTCAAAATCAAAACGATGCCGTTACGAACAGTTGTTTCACAGTAGTATCACCATCGTTTCGATCACGTCACAAGTTATTATCGAATAACTGCAAAGGAAGGGCAATACTGCGTTACCCATCAACTCAACATTTGCATCGTTTTTTGCACTATAAAAATGAACTCGCCTGGATGAACGTAACTCAGTTCATTGACCATGAATCATATCACGTTCTGATCTAATACATACGTCTATCACGCGATTACATGTAAATAAGTTGGGTGCACTACATTATAGCTAATATGAATTGATAATGAAGAGATTATTAAAACAAGTTTGAAGTTACCGAATATTAATCGTTTCAGTAATCAGCAGTAACACCTTCGAAAAGCCAGGTAAAAAAGTGGATAGAATAAACCATTGCGATACCAGGTATAGCGCTGGTAAGTAAGGTTTACGTTAGGTTTTTAGAGTTCTTATACGAGGGAAAACGTTAAATTGTCAATTGTCATCCACACAGCCTTGCAACCTGCGGATGATAGCGTAAGTAGTCATTGAATTGGTATATATCCGCACCGCATGTGCGAATGAACGTATACGTATTGTAATCAGCATAAATGTTCATAGACATAGTACAAGTATGTATACTATATGAGTAGAGGTATGTAGGTACCATTCGGCAATATGACGTTTTGCTAGTAGACTGGGCGAGCAATAGCGCGTGGTAGTGGTACAAGACTGCGCCTGCGAATACCAGAGCCACTCGTATGTTATATGTATACAAGAAGCGTGTGACGTGTAGAGTGACGCCGAAGCCTGAAGAGCTACCCCCCAGAGTCGACCCCGACCGTACATAGTACATACATACTGTAGGTACGTATACGTACGTACGTAGCTACGTACCCATGCAGACGTGTGAATTAAATTGGTCGCGGAATTTTTCGTACAAAAGAAGAAAGCGCCCGCTCGGCAAGCAATCACATCGCACTGCAGGCTGCAAATACCTAGTGACTAGTTCTAGTACATCTTCCATTGTTATATTCGCCAACTTCACGCCGCGCCGCACCGCACCGCGCCGCGCCTCGTCTTCCTTTTCCTTTGTTTCACTGCGCTCGATTATTTTTCTTTTCTCTGTGTCTGTCTGTCTTTTTCTCATCGCCATCGCTTAATATATATTTGCATTTGCATTTTCACCGTAAGTATTCGTAAGCGTACTCAACATAGCACGTCAAAGCGATTACACTCTTTGTAGCTAGCTAGATACCTATTTATGTATTAGTAGTTTGGCCGATGTTTCAAGTTTTGGGTAACGGCGGTAAAATTATGTAGATACCTATGGTAAGTAGGCCTGTCTTTAGAGGTGTTTTCATACAACTACAGATGATACGAAGGTGCTCTTTTTCCAACTCGAACCAGTTTAGTACGTGAAATACTCGAGCAAATTTCATCGAGTCTTTTGACTTTTGCGCAACTGCGTGTACTGCGTATCGCATCAAACACAACTACTTACGTAGGTACTAGGTAGTGAGCGTGTGACAGCGACAGCTGTCACACGCTCATCGCGTCACTCGCTCCCTCGCTCACTCACTCACGCACGCACGTACGCACCCGCTCGTCAAATTAGGGTCCGAACAGACAAGGCGCGGTGCACCAATAGTTATCGTCAAGTACATGAACGAAAAAGTAGGTATATGGGCCGAGTGTAAACAAAAACAACCAACAACGACTAAAAAAATATACTCGTAGTAGGTATGTAGACTGTAGAGGCTCGAAATGAAGATGAAACCCAAATGTCAAAAGCAAAACCTACGACTTGCTCGTCGTAAGCATGCAACTAATAGACACCTATCATGTAGAAATGTAGCATAGTAGGCCTATCTAGTCCACAACTGTCGCATTTCGACTAATGTCAATACCGTAGCCTGCCTGCGGTTGTGGCACGTCCGTACATACGACCAAGTACCTACACACGTACACACTCCACAGGTAGCTACAGCCAGATACTCGTACTTATTGAAACGAATAAGTATGAGATCAGGTCGAGCGAAATAGCTTCGATTGCTTGTGGCGCGTGTACAACTACGAGTTTAGGTGTAATTGTTGGATTGTTTACTAGCCGCACTTTGGCACCGCAGCCATAGTGCCACAGTCATAGATGGCTGCCAGATGAGCGAGCGTTGATACCAGATGACGAGTTGGATCGCGTGTCAACAGATACTGAGACCAACCATTAAACAGTTATCGCTGGAATAAGCACTATAAGTAGGTACATACTACATAGTTAACGGTTGTTAAATAACGTTGAAGCGCCGCAATTACAATAAGATAGCTGGATAGAGATATCATTAAGAGCGAATACGAGTACCAAAATTCAGACATCGACGCGATATCTTCATAAATGGCATATTTTCGACTGAAAGAAATGAGTAAGAAGATAATGTACGTTTAGGTTAATATAGTAGGCATGTAGAACGAGTTTATACCTAGACTAGATGTGGATCTGGATTCTGATGCCAATGCCATAGGTAAATCTACAATCTGCATATAGAAATCACTATATTGAAATTAAAATGTACGACTAGGACGCGACGCGACGTGGTAATAGAAGCGTGACGCGACACGCGTGCATATTTTTAAAGCCAAGAATGTACTCGTAAGTAAGTAAAACGACGACGTTTAGCGAGTAATTAGCGATTTAGTCGGCAAAACATAGCACCTAGCTAAGGCCAAGACTAGAGTTGGCGCGGTCGCGGTTCACAGTTGTTCAAAACCAAACGTTAGCACTATGCTATACAACGTTTGCAAACGTGTAACAGAGATTACGCGATCTGGGGATCTGGTCATGCCTGCAGTTCGAATGTATAGGCAACTTATGCGACATGACATCACACTACAATTACTATACCATACCATGCCATGCCATACCATGCCACCCATACACAGCTACAAATTCTCCGTGTTCGAAACAAATACTACCCTTATTTTTTCTTTGTTTCATTCGACCAAATGTGAATTCCTAACTTACCATAATTTATTATGGTTTACCTCCACGCTTTCAACTAGGAGCATCACCTTCTTCAAACCCCAACTTAACAACTAGAACAAAAATTATCTACTTCGTCTAACAAACTTGAATCTAACTCAACATAAGGCCAAATACCAGTGTTTACTCCTGGCTGGGTCTTCAGTCATATCAGCAGGTAAATTGGTCGTCGTTATCAGCGCGAGTATCTGACAGTCATTACCAGTGCTGACCTTGCTCGTGTACTTATTTCTAGGCTCCGATCTCACTACCAGCTAGTTCCAGTCATGTTCAGATAATTGAAAAGACAGCAGTGCATCACTGGCACGTCTTCCCAGACATGAGACATCACCTTTTCGGCGAAGACAACAAACCAAATGGATTATCCCCATTTACCAACAGGTCAGGTGATGGGCAGGGCCAGCTGCTTGGTCTTATGGCTTTCTTTGGCTGCTACTCAATCTGGAAGAGTGCCGTTCTAGAGTATGTGCCGGACATCCTCCTTGCCCGCTTTTCTGACACCCCCACATAATTGGCATGTAGACCGTATGGTGTAGTCCTCCAACTTCTCCTTGAATTCCAAGTACAATCTTGGTTGAATTTGCACGACCAGTTAAGAACTGGGTGACATACTTACTTAGGTGTTGACCACCAGTATCTGCTTCAATCTGACTTTTATGATGGGAATGAACTGCCTTGTGAGTCTGCCTATTTTGCCAATCTCTTCTACGGTCTCAGTTTCTTGATTTTTGAGCTCCATCGTTTTTTTCTTCTCATTAGATTAGTTCTGTTTTGGTGTTTTTGAACCCCGACCTTCACAATATTTCCAAGGCGTTATCCTATCATCAAACAGCTGCTGATGGTTTGTTTCAAAGTCTATGGGCAGGTCTTCGCTGATAAGCTGGAGGGCCTCGTACCACTCTATTAAATGCCCCACCACAATAATTAGTATTGTTTGAATGAATACTCAATCTATACTTCTCGTAAGGTTTTTTTTTTTTTCAATTTTGATAGAAATGTGTATAGGTATTAAGAAGAATATCTTACAATGTAGGAGGCAAGAGTGAACATTTCTTGCGTCGTGCATTGCCCCCCTGGGCTCGTTCCGCCAACATTCGCACTCGAAAAGAAAACGTTCAATTTCGCCATTATTATTTTTTTTTTTTCATAAAGACCATACCTACTTCTTCATTCGCAACATTTGAAACAAGAAACAAGATGGGAGTTTTTTTTTTAATTTTTACACGATATTTAAAAGCTTTCCGTTGAGCCGAATGAACACCACGATGGACATGGTAAACGATAAACATTGGGCAGGTCCGTGTTGTATTTTTGTATGTTTGTATTCCTTACTAGTACGAGTATTTCACTTTGTAAACGACTATCGTATCGATATCGAATCTATGTACTCGTACTATGTACTCGTACTCTACGTATTCTCGAATATCTATCTGCGAAGAGTGGAGCAAAGAAAATAAAACGAGAGTTGGATGGAATATTAGATAAGTTCTCGCGTGCGGAAAATGTGTTGAGATGCAACTATACCCAAAAAGTATTTACAAGACTGAAGACTGCACATGCAGAATCACGTAACTCACAATTTTTCAAAAATGAGGTTTTTGCAGCTTCTGGTAGCTTAGGTACTTGTCCACAGTTGTGCAAACTTTTTTGAGTCAAAACCATTTTTAATTTGAGTTATTCTCATTTAGGCAAAATCACGTATCCCCAGTATTAATGGAATAATCACGTCACCCACAACAACACTCGGAATTCTGCATCTTTATTACGTAGTGATGATAACGTGGCCTGAGTTAGATCAAAAAATTAGAAAAGAAAAGATTCCAAATAAATAATTTTTACGTAACTGAGGGAGATAAAGTAACTTTATGCCCATTTCGCTGGTCTAAA
>FIZV01079697.1:0-11014 GCA_900050545.1 Trionymus perrisii
CTAAACCGAACAGGGTGGCGAGTTATTTCGATTTTTCGATTTCCAGTACATTTTATAAGGGTGAAAATTCACCCCCGAGGTCTTAAAAACGGATCCTGGCGACTTGTACACCCTTGGGCGTCATATATGGGTAGTGGTTCGTGGTGAAAAAATTAGCTGCTAAACCGAACAGGGTGGCGAGTTATTTCGATTTTTGTATTTTTTGTATTGTATTTTTGCGATTTTTGGATGTTCAACCCCCCATAACTTTTCCCCTAATGAACTTTAGCAGCTGAAATTTTGGCTCATAGGGTCTTTTTTGATGCTCTATCCGTCTGTAAAAAAAATTTTTCGATCTGCGTTTCAGACCGCGGGTACCTCCCTTGTTAGACATAATAAAGAGGTTTTAATTCGACGTTAACTAGAATAAGATTCTTTTCACGATGCATTCGAGCCAAAATAAACATTTCCTTATAAAACCTGATAAATAATAACCCACTTCTCGTATGTCTCTGTCTTTACGTAGGTAGGTAGGTAACTTTTGGAAAACGTATTTTCTAATAAAGCACAAATCGACACTTACAAAATTCCATCACACTTAGGTAAACAAATCGGCACACGTGAGATTCCACCACCTACAGTAAGTGTATTGTAAAAGTAACTCAAATGGGGGAATTATTATGTCGTCTGTGTCTACAGAACACGTATATGCAAGAATCGAGACTAGGTATACGGAGCTTTCGACGAAAGCTTAATAACAAGAAATGAAAAAGATTCATTGTATTGGGTTCTGAATGTGCGGGCTAAAAGGCTGAAATGCTCGTTAAATTTGTTTCACCATTCGTAATTACTCTTTTTAAGATACTCTTGGGACCATTTCATTTATTTATTTCTTGGACCAAAGAAGTCTAATTTAGGTGGGTGATTTCAAGTGTTTGCTTAAAGTGTAATATGTGGTGTAGTAACTTTCACGTTTGCTGTAAGAGCTTTCCAGCATTTCATTTTCTTCTAAAGAAGTAGAAATCGATGATTTATCGGTGTGGATTTCGTTGAACGTTATTAACTGATAATAATTTTTACACGATTTTGCTCATAAAACATGGGAAAAATTGACATAGAAAGCCTCAGGATCTAAAAACTTGCTGATTAATATTTTGGCGCCCATTTCACCTCCTCCTCCGCTTCCAGAGAGATCAAATACTTTTTTTTGTTATAAATTTTCAGTTTCTAGAAATATTCTCAACCGAATTTTTTTTGAATGAAAGAAATGTTCAAATTGACATGTTTTTCAATTTTTTTTTCTGACATTCATTTTTCAATATTTCTTCCAAGTAGAACTAAATTTAATTCTATTTTTACTCTTTTTTTTCCTACTTAGCAAAAATACATTAATTTTAAAATTTTTGCATTTTTTACGAATCCGCATGTTTAAAATCTAATTTTCTACTTGAAAATTTTTACTCTTAAAATTTGAAAAACATATTACTTTGAAAATGTTTGTGTTTTGTAAACTCATGCCAAACATTTATTTATATTTTATGAGGGGAGGGAGAAAATTTCTGGATTTTTGTAGGTACTTTGCGTATAGCTGCAAAAATTCTTAAAATAGGACCTGCCTTTAACGTACATTCAGTATGTGTTATAGTATAATCTTTACCTAGAAAGCATTTTACTTCTATTTCGGCACACCCTGTAGAAATGTTAATTACGAGAACGATTAGCACTTTTATGTAAACTCGAATAAATCGCTTTAATGCGAGGTACCAACCTTTTTTTACGGCTTAAATTCGTAAATCCCCATCGTGTTAACGCTTCATATTTATTTTGAGTGGAATAAAACAAAGAGTGAAATTCTTGAAGAGTTTTGACAAGGATTTAAAAATCGACTTCGGTTAGCTTCGAGATTATATTTACAACTACAACGGTCGTTTGCCTTGCTTGACGGGTTAAACCAGGCATGTCGACAAATAAACCTATTTAATGGTAACAATAATGGTATTTCTTATTTAATATTTATATATTTTAGCATTTTGCGCCGAAATTGAGATTTATTAAGGTCATAATTTACCTTCATTAAAAACTTGGTCGATTTGTTAGTAAAAAATGAATCGTGCACAAAAGATAACCTACAAATCGAGCCACTACGGTGATTTCATTTGAATGCTTTTAATCCTATCCTATCTAGTTGGAAGAAGTTACTCATCGAGACTGCAAAAGTCGTAACCCTTATTGTAGTGATAATACTTGTACTCGTACTTTTACATATACTCGACCATTTTATGTTGTTCGTTTATGGCCGAACACGAATAGAATTCATATTGCGGAATTTTTAACGAGATTATAAAGTTAAACGTGATTTTTGATTTTAAAAATTTTCTTTTTTTATGAACCGGCAAATGATAAAATCGAAAGCAAGTTTTATGAACGAAAAAGTGATTTCTCAGCTTTGGTAGGAGCGATTTAAAACTCATTTTTACATATTTCTATTTCATGATTTATCGAAAGAAAAAAAAATTGAAGACCTAAACAAGCAATAAATTACTTTAATTTATTCGAGAAAAAACATTGATTTCTCCGAGTTCGTTTTTCTGAACTATGAAACTAAACAGAATTTTATACGTAAGAGGTGTTTTTATTCATTGGTATTCTACCTGTTTCGCTAGAAATCAGAAAAATTGCAGTTCAACGTTTTTTCACGCGGTGTTTCACAGAATATGAAATTTATTTTTATAATTTGCGGGCTCAAAGAAAGCCGGCTGCTGAACTCTTCTTTATAAAATATTTCGCGAATATTTTTTTCATTGAAGTCATAAAAATTACCGTAAGATGCTGAAGGTTCTTTATTTTTTATTTTTATATAATGTTATGGTAAGTATACCTACCTATAGTCGCCATTTTAATATTTTATAGGTCTCACGAAAATCTATGTTGTATTGTAAGTGGTAATTGTAGGGATTAATGATTTATGAAAGTTTACTTCTAATGGACGTGAAAGCTATTATATAAAATAAGGGAAGTAATAAAAATGAATATAGGAAACACGTTGAGCGTTTTGCATGATATTTCTCTCGTAATTGATCCCTAATAGGCCATCACGATGGAAATCGTATCAATAAATTTGAGTTTAACGTGAGTTATGAAATTTAGCACTTGCGCTTTTATACTCGGTTCTTTAATTCGAATTTTGTCAAAAAGTTGTATCCAAGTGTCGAACTCCTGACATCGCTATAATATGAAGTAGAATATCGGTATTTGGCACTAATTTTACTCCACTGCGTATCTAATCTGTCGAGTTGGTATTCATTATTCAACGCCTTGGCAAAAAATGACCCGTACGATGCCCAAATTACACAAGCCATCCAACAACTCCATATTTGATTCGCCTTAAATACGATGCACACGTAGCTGGAAACCAGGGGCGAATCTAAGAGGAAAAATATAGGAAAATAGAAAGTTGATAAATGTCACTATTTCAAGGAGGCTGTTTTTTGGAATTAATAGAAAATTCAGTTTTTTGAAGAATTGTACTATTTAAAAAAAGTTAAAGTGTCAGAATGTCTCTAAAATTCAGAGTAGGTAATTTTTTTTCATAGTTTCAAAAATTATTATTGAATTGCCTAAATTATCAAATTTTCCAAAATCGTTGTATTTTTTGAAATTCTCCAATTCGAGAAAATTATTGATCTTTCTAAAGTTGCGGAATTTTCAAAAATTGCAAACGTTCTAAACATTGTCAGTTTTTCAAAAACTGGCAAATTTTCAAAAATCGTTGAATTTTTAGAAATTGCAGAATTTCATCAAAATTATCAAATTTCCCAAAATCGTTGAATTTTTTGAAATTCTTTAATTCAAAAAAATTATTGATTTTACAAAAATTGCGACATTTTCAAAAATTGTCAACGTTTTGAACATTGTCAGTTCTTCAAAAACTGAATAATTTTCAAAAATCGTTGAATTTTTTAAAATTGTAATATTTTTTAAAATTACTATGGATCGGAAAAAAAATTTAAAATGTTGCAGAATTGTTGAACCACTTTTACAAGTTTTTCAAATTTTTATTTTTTATAATCACACCTCATTTCTTTGAAAATTTGGAGGGAAGTCAGATTTTCCACGAGTTCCCCATCAGCATCAAATGCGCCGCTACTGTAAGCTGAAATACTAGACGTCATCGAGTCGAACGGTAATTTTTTCGAATTTCCACGCAAGTTAATGAGAAAATTATTCGAATTGAAAGTAGAGAGAAAAATCTTTTCATTCAGCCAGAAGGTAAAGAAAAACTGATCTCGTCACTTGCATAAAGTTAACAAAACGTTACCCACGTGGAAAAAAGTATTAATCTGTGTAAACTAAATTTCAACTTTTCTTTAGGTGGAATTACTTTCCGGAAAATAAAATGATTTAAAAACATGGCGCGAGCATGGCGCAAATTGAAACCATTTTGGGGTGGAAAAAATCGTCAATTTTATTCAATGTCGAATTAAGTTTGCGAACGATTGATTGAAAAAAATGTTGAAATCTATCGATTGAAATTAATTTCTAAATTATTTGAGTTTTGAAGTGTGTCATTATACTTGTTGAAATTTCATTTACGTGGGTGGATTGAGTATTTCGACGAGAAAGAATATGTATTCAAGCGCATCACGTTACTAAGTTCAACATGAACTTTTCAAAAAAAGTAAACAACCGAAACATAGGTACCTATATTTAAATTCTCTGTGTAGTTATAGTTTGTTGCAAGAAAAATATAAAGGATGTTCCTAGGTACAGCTATATCTGCCTACGCTTTGGAGAAGCTCATTTCCTGATATTTTGTTCTTCAAAAAGATTTATTAGGTGGGCTACTCTTCTGTCATGCAAAGAAGCCGAGCTATTTTGTGATTTCTTCCAATTTTACGACCTAATGATTTCGCTCCATTCATTAATTTTTTTTTTCAACACATTGACCCATTAAACTCGTACCATCTTTGTTAGGTTGAAGTGTTCGCGACGTTTTCAAAATTTAATAAAATTGTTGAAATGGCACCACTTGGGAATAGAAGTTGACTGTAATTTCATTAGCGATTATTAAAATTTTACGCCGAGTTGAACTGTGTTGAAAGAGTGTGATGGTGAAATTGAAAATTCTAAAACTTCTTAGTCAAAGTGAACTGAAGGGTAAAAAAAACTTCGTCATTGAGAGCTTGTAAGTCGCGTTTATTTCATATTTCTATTACATAAATGAGAATGGCATTTTCAAACTTTAAAATTTCACTTCGTGGTTATCTCATTGTTCAATGAATACGAATTACCTACAGTAACGGTAATGAAAGCTTCATTATAGCTTGACCTTCATCTACAAGGTTCGAGTTCAAATCAAATTCAATAATTTGGCCATTGAACCAGTCCTGCGAATTTATTTTGTCGCTTTTAATGATTTTTAGAATGGAATTTCTAGCTTTTCAATATTTTTCTCGTGTAAGTGTTTCCAATTACATTTTTTATACATTTTTTCTTCTCATTTTTTGTTCCAGTTCAACTGCAAACGACCTTATATCTAGGAGAGGTGTGTTCAGTCGAAGGCACTATGGATCTGTGGAATTGGTGAGTTTTACACTTACTTATACCTACTTCATTTCTTCTATTATTATCCGAGTACTTACTCGTATGTCAAAATCAAACTGTTAATTTTTGTTTTCTCAAAGTCTAACAAAATACAGCAAAATTGGGCAAAAATGTACCTTATTTTCAATGAAATTATTTTCAAACTTTTTAATAGGGGCCCTAAGTAGATTTTTATTGAATTTAATCAAATGAAATGGAAAAGTTGAAATCTCTCATTTGTTGAAAAAAACTCATTGAAAATAATAAGATGCATCAAGCGTCAATTGAAGGTTGTTCATTGTTGCTCAATAAACTTCGATGGTGCTAGTATAGGTATACTTTGAGTCAAAATAGGTAAATCAAACTTTGATTTTTAACAAGCAAAAAAAGGCATCGATTGATACTAAAAATAGGTACCTATTCATTCAAAATTTCCTAGAATATTCTTGTAATTTAGTATCCATAAATTTAACGAAAACATTTCATGCAGCATAATGCCCTTTTTTTTTAAAGAGCACCCCTATATCTACTTCTCATAAGCGGTGTAAAATTTAAATTTTGTGTATTAATACTCTTGTGTTCGAAAAAAGAGCAAGTCTTATTACAATGAGAACACGCTCTACTCATAAAACGTATCATAGAAGCACATGTTCGTATCTCGTTACATACTTACTCTTGTTTTTTTCCCTATGGATATATTTACAAGTTTTTCATTAAAAATATTTATTTTTTTTACATTAAATTTTGCACACATGCGATCATGCTGCTACGTCGGTTGTTTTGCTGCTGTATCTACTCGTATCGTGTATAATGAGATTCTCGTTTTTCACACGTGAATGATAAGCAATAAGCGAAATGTGGGTGTTCCCGATCAATGACAGTAATTATAAAAACAAAAAGTGAAAGTTTGACGACACTTTGATATTCATTGAATGGTTTGACGTTCTAATGAGGAATTTAGATAAATAATTGTATGTGAAATTGAAATCCAGAATCCATCTTGTGTTTGCAACCATACAATTTCGAAATCTAGAAAAAAAGAAAAAAGGAAAACATCGAGTTCAACATGAGCAGTGGCATACTGCTCTAATATGATACAAAATGTCGAGGAAAAGGATGACTCACAGACATCAATTCAGTACTAAAAGCAATGATCTCAAAGTTCCAGAAAATGGATCCCCAAAATTCTGAGGCTGTGCATCAGATCACCAAAGTCACAAAAAAAAATTAAAAATCAAAAAGCCATGTCTTCAAACTTTTTCCACATTGTTGTCAACTGTCAGGGAGTAGAGATATTTTTAAATGGTCTGTGCTCCGTTAAAAAAAAATCTTGAATTATAAACGAATTAAAAAATGAAATCCGAAGATGAGAAACAAGTAGCACCAAAGTGCCAAAATAGCAAACTTCCAAAAAAAAAATTAATTATAAAAACCAGAAACGAGAAATAATAATAATCTTTGAATTATTATTTTCTATCGTTAAAAATTTTAATAACAAAAAATGATTATTTTTTTATTATTACCCAGGGGTGCTGTGAGGCTAATTTTTTGACGAGTAATTCGTCAAATTGATTTTGGGGAAGTGGAAAATTTTTTCCTTCCCCAAAAATCAATCGCATCCCCCCAAAGAGAATAAATTGCAGCGCAAAAATGGGTAATTAGGTACATGTAATTTTTTCTAAAAAATTCACCCTCGCTGCGCTCGGGCCAGCAGTGTCTCTTCTGATACAATAGGTAATAAAGCATCTTTAACAGGGAAGAATCTGAGAGGAAAAATACAGGGGAGTCAGAAAGTTGATACGTTAGTGTGTCATTTCTTCAGAGGGGAGGGGGGAGGACTGTTTTATAGAATGAATTGAGAATTCAATTTTTTTTAAAACTGCTATTTTTTTTAGATAAAAAGTATTTTTTTTACATTTCCAAAAACTAGCTATAGAATTGCCTAAATTGAAAAATTTTCAAAAATTATCAAATTTCTCAAATCTATGAATTTTCTAAAATTTTCTGATTCGTATTAATTATATGTTTGTCAAAAATCGTCATTTTTAAAAAATTTCTGAAAATTTTCATTTTTCTCAAAAACTGACAATTTAAAAAAATTACTGAATTTTTAAAAATGCAAAATTTTCAAAATATTTTGAATTCACAAAAATTGCCAGTTTCTCAAAAATTAAAAAATTTTCAAAAATTATCAAATTTTTCAAAATTGCTGAATTTTTTAAAATTCTTTAATTCATACAAATTATTTTGAATAATTATTTTTTTTAATTTGTCATTTTCTCAAAAAATTACATTTTTCAAAAAATTATTAAATTTTTAAAAATTGCAAAACTCTTTAAAATTTCTGAATTTTTAAAATTCGTTAATTTTTAATGATTCGACAATTTTACGAAATTATAAATTTCCAAAAATTGTCAAATTTTCAGTGCCTAATGCATAAACTTCCACTTTTTTAGGAATTAAAAAAAATCACCCCTCCCTTCGCCCACATAGGTACCTTCAAAATGCATATATCAAAAATAACAAAACTAGGGTCCAACAAAACCACCTTAAAAAAATACAAAACGAAAAAAAAAAAAAACACAACTAAAAATTTAAAAAAAAAATTCTAACTAGAAATTTTTGTGGACTATTTTATTTTTGAATGTCCTCTAAAAAGAACCGTTGCAGTAAAACAAATGTTTTTGAACAGGTTAGCGCGTCAATTTCGATACTTTTTTCCAGCTATTATCTTTCCTTCTGTTTCAGCCGAGAAAAAAAAATATATAAAAAATTGAAGGGTTTTCACCGGCTGTATTTATTTTAGTTCTTTCAATAGTCTGGTTAGGCAAATACATCTACCCATTGTTAAAATAAGTTGCCGACTGGACAGATGAAAGGGGAATATTCTTAATTGGGGCACCCTGTATGTGTACATGAAGTTCAAATTATTGATATTCGTTTAAGAAAATGATTCTTGTAAACTCAAATTTGCTATTTTTGAATATTTCACTACCTACTTTACTTCGTAAACGTGTTTCTGTTTTTAAACGTTGTGGGTAATTATTGACAAGTAATAGGTTAAACTTGAATAATTTAACGAGACATTATGGAAAAAAATAATCAGCAGCGGAAAAGCATTGCACAAAAGTACGTTTACGCTTTATGAGTTGTTTTTTTTTATTCGCATTTTTCGCAGGAATAGTAACATTGTTTAATAGCTAAAAATTCCATCGCTGCTATAATTACCATTAAGGAAAACTTCACAACTTTGTGTCAGTTTAATTATGATCGGATGACTTTGAATAATCGTTCGAAAATTGAATTTCTGTTTCTATTGTGTAAGAAATTAGAACGGATATGTTTTACTTTCTAAACCGAGGTGATACGTATAATACATTTTTGAATATTTTAAGAAACAGGGTGGTAAAATGTAAGGATTTTCAAAAGCAATATGTAAGAAAATGTGCAAGTGCAACTGGAAAACATACGTACCAACGTTTTGCATGTGAATGAACTGGAGCCGCGTTGAGAAAAGCCAAAGATACAAATTCTCGTTTATGAGATAACTAGGTTACGTCATATGTTGGATTGCTCCATTTCCGGCTGTAAATTACATTTTCGCAGTGAGAATAATTTTTTGCGTTGGATAAAAGCCAAAATGCGTTCGGCGATATAGGGGTAGTGACTCTATGCTGTTATTTAGCTGTGCAATTGAGAAAATGTTTATCGACGCCTATATCAACGATTTGGGGTAAAGGCGACTATTTGGCACCCGGCCAGCGACGCGGGAGGGTGCAAAATGCGGCGAAGAATGCTCCATGTTTTATACACATCTACGCGATGCCATTCTCCAGCGACCGAAACTGGAGGTACGTTTTTCTAGACGCATAATCGCGTATGTTCTACGAGAAATGATTTCAGATTAAGAACGTGACCGAATACGTTCATTTATTAAGATTTTATAGCTGTATGGTCGCAGAAATCGAAGATAGCTTCTCTATATATCATTTTTGCCTCGTATGTTTGTGATTTAAACGATGGCAAGCGCAGAACTCGTCATTTATATTAACGTTATTATTTTCAATAAAATATACGCTAAGGATACTCCTCGTTTCAACATTTATAAAGTGCTTAAAATATTATAGGTACCTATCTCTATCTCTCCTTAAATTCTCGTTTCGTTTCAGAAATTGGGTTCTTTTTTCATTTTTCATTGTTTTTTTTTTTTTTTTTTTTTTTTTTTTCGATAGTATCAATATACTGGATAAACTACCCATCCTCGTGTATTCCTCTCCCATCTTCAGTTTGTTACCTTTTACGAAAAAGCATAAATATAATACAAATTTCATTTTGGTTAACGTAAAAATATTCGCTGTCTCGTTTGAAATATTTTCACGGTACGATGCGTAGAAGAAAGAAATTACGACGAATTTGACTCGGTTGAGAATTTTTTTTCGACGAGGAATAAATTTCTATCGACAGGTGAACATGGTGCTGGCTTTAAAACGAGCGTATAAACAGTGAATGATTACAGATGGATTTCATTTACTGTTTAATATGCCGACAAAGATGAATTTCTTTGTCCTTGAAAGTAAATTCTAACTTACCGTATCTCTTACTTCTGTGGTTGTAATAGGTCTAACAAAAGTCGATGGTTTTCTTAGCTCTAAACCTTCCCTAATCGTATGATTTTTTGTTTGCTTTTAATTTTCTAAATCGTCAATTCGTGTTTGTTTTGATATAGAAAAGTGATTGATATGCTGCGGTCGTGGTTTGTGTCTTCCTTTTTTAACAAACGATGCTATATTTTCATTTGAAAAAGGAAAATCTGCGATAAATTTATTAAATGTTTCGATAAATGTGGCCTTTGCGTGTAACACCTACGATGTAATTCGTGTGAAATTTCATTCAAGTTGAGAATAACCATAAAATGGATGTTATGGAAAGATAGGTATTAGGTACATGCCTAAGTATCGAATAATTTTTACTATTTGATGGCAAAATGCCAACGGTTGAAATGAATAAAAATGATGAAAGTCCTTTACTTATTGACTTGTTCTCGTACTGCAACATTGGCGATTGTTCGATACCACTGGATATAGTAGCTCGGAGGTGAAAAAAATAGACAGTAGGTAATTACTCTTCAGATAATTATCAAACAGTCGTCATGAATTTTTTTTTTTTACCGAGAAACCACGAGATTTTTATTGCGATTAATTTGAATGTATTTAACCAGCGTGAACAAGCAATTTCGTATTAATTAATTTCCTATTTCATCATTCAAGAAGAGTAACATTTGGTTTCAGAAGTAGTCGATTTATAGAAGTAGGGAGCAGTAGCGTAAGGAGGTAGATTAAGGATCTCGAACTCCGCTAAACTCATTGTCAAAATTCCAAAAATTTGGTTTTTGGGGCATATCTCCCACCCTATTGAACCAAAATGGTTCAAATTTTGGATTTTTAAGTTAGAA
>FIZV01079709.1:0-38101 GCA_900050545.1 Trionymus perrisii
CACAATATTTGAGATAGTGTTTTTTTTTTTTTTTTTTTTTTTTTGGGGGGGGGGGGGGTAGCCGTATTTTTTATTTTTAGAAAATTCTTTCTTTTTTTTCTAAAAAAAGTATATTATTTTGTTATGCAACAGCACACTTAGCACAATCTGTAGTTACACTAGTTCTCTTACCCTAATAGAGGTGTAACTTTTTAAGACCAACAAAAAAAGTTGTATGAATAATTGGTCTATTTTTGATAATGAAGGCACTACAGAGATTCAAACTTTGGAAATACCTTTTGAAATTTTTGTAAATCACTGTCCCTTCAAAATCGAGATAGACTTCCTCGTACATGAAGTTTTTTATTATGTAGTTAAACTCAATTTCATCCGATCTCAAATATCTTCCTCCTCTCACCACACACCCTGTATACAAAGTGTTGAATGAAACGTTGACAATATTTTAACCATAGATAGTCTGTCGTAATTACAAGGTATGAATAATTACTCGTATGGTGCACTTTTGAGATATGAAAATTGAGAAATTCTGTCAAAACAATACACGAACCAGATGTAAATGTAAAGTGAAGAATTTGCCTATCTTTGAAAATGAAGGAGCTACGACGCATTAAAAGTCGGTATTTTCGAAATCCGAGGCTCCGTAGCGCCTTCATTTTCAAAGATAGGCAAATTTGTAACATGACTGATTTTGCTCTTCTCAAAGAGTTACATCAGTTTCATGGATTGTATTCACGAAAATAAATATTGAATTTTTTGAAGCAATCGCCCCTTCAAAATCGAGATAGGCAACCTATCATAATAACATATTTTGTTTAAATAATATAGAGTTCTGTCTATGGTTGAAATTGTTGAAATATTTTAATCGTTTCTTGAAACACCCTGTATGTATAGTTTATAATCAAAAACTAACCATTGTTTTACCTACTTCCAGTTAGGAAGGATTCCACTGCATTATGTGAATTCAACCTCGGATCCCGATAAAGTATGGGATCTGTTGGTTGGTTTGGGATCAGATGTAAACGCAGAAGATGTCCTCGGCAAAACACCCCTTTACTTTTTAACCAACGAGACTGAAGTTCAATTACCAGATAAAATGCAAAGTCCACCTAAACCATTCGGATCCGAAGGTACTGAATTTTGGGGCAAAATTTTTTAAACGATTTTTCAATTTCTTATTTTTACTCTTGAAATGACCCGAAATTTAAAACATTCTTAAAATGACTGAAAAAATTTCCAGCAAACACGATAAAACCTTCAAATATACGAATTTGGATACACGACCAAGACATAAATAAATTGCAACAAATTATCTGGGATGGTCACGGAGATAAATTAAAAAACGAAACGAGTAACAAACGTTTGATGAAAAAATTTTTAAGTGGTGTTCCTTACATAATGGTGGGTATTTTAGACGGAATTTTCTTCATAGAAACGTAACACGAAAATTCGAGCGTTTACAGGATGATTTTTTTTTTCGTTTTAGAGCGTAATCCAAGAAATCCACAAAGCGGCGATTACAAACGAACTTAATAAATTAAAGTTAAATTCCAGGAATCCAATTCCTGCGGTGATTTTGAGCAGCAAAGATGCCAAAGGAATTACCCCGCTACATAAAGTAATTATCTGAGTATCTAAAAAAATCTAATGTAGGTACTTACCTACTTACTAAAAATAATAATATACATCTCAAAATAAGGGGGCAGGATTAGGCCACGATGAAATAGTAAACTATATTCTGAGCAGATATCCCGAAGCAGTTCAAATTCACGATAACGACGGGCGTACAGCATTGCATTATGCAGCATCTTTCAAAAAAAATAATATTTACGATCAACTTATTAAATTCGGAGCAAATGGAAACATCATCGATAAAGTAAATTGTAATGAACCATCTTCCAAGTTCCAATCAAATTTCGAGGTACATGATATTTTATTTTTCAGTTTGGCAGAACCGCAAAATGCTACCAATCTAGGCAAAATGAAATCGACCCGAGTGTACTCTATGAAATTCCAGCAGCTCCTAGAACCGGACTAGCCACAGGATATCCTTCGTCTTGGGATTGGAGCATTCTTAATGTTCCAAATTCGATGAATAATCTCAGTGAAAAGATATGCAGTGCTAAAAAACACAATACGACGAAAAAAAAAGTAAGCAGAAAGATTTTAAGAAGGAACTTCGATACCTATTTGCAACCATCTGAAATATTTTTATTTCAGCAGGATGAATCTTCAAACAACTTACGGGTGAATTCCGACGATCGGAGCAAACTCAAGAGGAATTCTTACGACAGCTCGAACATTGAAAACGATAATGTACCAATAATCGATGAACCTTTGAAAACAGATTCAATACCTGAAACTCCTTCTAAACTTGAAACTAAAGATATAAATGATAAAACATATGAAAGCAATAACAATACCGAACCAATCATCGAATGTGACAAAGAATCTTTTCAAGAATTACAAGAAATTCGAGAAAATACAGCAACTATGGATGTTGATTTGCCGTCGCAGATAACCAGCGAGTGCTCTGAAGAAATCGATTCCAATTATAAAGGAACAGGTGAACTCTTGATACTTCACAGTGAATTAGACGATTTCGTTGATAATTACGAAAGCGTAATCGAAGAAAAAGACTTCATCGACGAAACCATGCTGAACGAAAAAATAAACGTCGAACATAAAGTAAAAGAAATAATACAACAGAAGAATTTCGACGAAATGGGTAATTTTATAATGCAAGGTTGCGGAGAATTCCTACTCAATGAAAAAAGCTCGCATCCAGAAGTTCAAGAATTCATCAACAATCTGCCAATTTATTTGGTGAGTGACAATATTTTACAAATTCCATTTCATTTAGATGATTATTTCTCAATTGTGAATTTATTTCAGAAAAAAATTGAGCTGATTCATTACTGTTGTGAAATTGGTAATTTGGAAGAACTGCAAAAATACCTAGATCGTCGGAAATTGGCTGTAGTGCGAGAAAATAAAACTGCTTTATATCTAACTCCATTGCACGTAGCTGTGATAAATAATCATCGAGATGTTGCTCGATATTTGGCGGGAAGATTTCCCGAAACGTTCAAAGTTGTCGATAAATTTGGCAGAACACCTTTACACTTTGCCAGTATTCATCCCAATGGATCGTACATTTACAACATGTTGTTAACTTTAGGAGCTGATAAAAATGTGAAAGATTGGGTAAATAAATAGGTTATATAAATAAACTTATAAATAGGTACGGAAACAAAATTTACAAATTTTCTGTTTCAGAATGATAGAACCCCAGAGTATTATTATCAAAATAAAAATGTAGAAAGATTCAAACAGCTACTCGATGTCATAAAAAAATCTAAAAGTAAACATCTGAACGAAATAAGTAAGAAAAATGTGATTAGTCCGAGCAATTTGGATCCTCCCTTATCCGGAAGTAAGTATAATTTATTCTATTCCCAAAATTATTCAATAAATAAAAATGAAGTAATTAATAAACCATTCAGGACTTGGAACAGCAATCAGAACTGGATTATCGGCAATTGCGAGTGAAAAACCATCAAAACCGATTAAATTTTTAGCCAATTATCTGAGTAGTTACGAGGAACCAGCAGTAATGCCCGATGAGGTACAGATCGATAAAAATTTTTAAAAAAAAATCTCTAATATGTTGTATGTTACTCACCGCACAACTTTTCTAGCCTGCTCCAATCATCAAAAACACCTCATCACAGCCCGAGCACGGTGAACATGATAAAACAGTAGAACCTCAATCTGAAGAAATTATTCAAAAAACACTACTTCTAGAAGAAATTCCAATGACCAAAGTTGAAAACGACGAACCCCTAATCCTCAATGAAGGACAAGAATTGAAAAACATTCTAAAAGAAGACGAAGAATACGAATCTTCCGAAGATGAGAAGAAAACATCTCGAGATAGGAAAAATTCCATTATCAATTACAAAGAAGAAATCAACAATCAGTTTCAACCAATAAGTAGAGTAGGTAATTTCGTAACAGCCAAAACAGATAACAATGGTCAGTTTATTCAAGCTTGTCATTCATTATCATCATTTACATGAGTTGAATTTTTTAGGATAAATATGGTCAAAGTATGTTACATTTTGCTGCAGCTAGCAGACATAGTAGAAATGCATTATTACAGACTTTGCAAGAATTAGATGCGAATATTGCTCAACGAGATGAACTTTATAGAACAGCCAGAGACATTGCTGTATTCTCTCAACTTTACGACAACGTCAAAGCCATCGATGCTTATGTTTTTCACTTAGCGGTAAATGGTAGGTTTTGAACCCTATTTTTATTTGTGTTTTCCCAATGCACGATGTAGAGTGTTTTCTTCAATCTTGCTGTTCTTATAGGACAGACAGATAAAATCTTACAGCTTTTATTAGACGGCTATGACCATATTTTGGAGCTTGAAACAGAAGAAAATATCATGGATGTGGTGAAAAATAGAAATCACGAAAAAACGTTACATATTTTACAGACTATAAATATTTTTGAGGTTTATATTTTAAAATGCCCTTTTTTGATAGCATGCATCGATAGAACCACAAATTAATCAACTTTTTAATGATCATTAGAAAATGAGAGAAGATCTCCACGCTGCTATAAGAATCGGAAATAAAGTCAGAGTACGAGAGATATTCAATAAATGTGGAAGAGATGCTAAACTAAAGGCAATCTGTAAAAATGATGCATCAAGATGTAGTCTCCACATTTCTGTTCTGACTCAACATAAAGATATCGTAAAATATATCGTAAAGAAATATCCGAAAACTATTCAAATCGGAGATAACGTAAGTAAATAACAAAAACTTACCTCAACAATGACTTTGTTGTCGTCAAAAGTGACAAACTTCACTTTATGAGCAATACTTACTTTGCATTATTTTGATAAATATAAATGTAGGTGCTAGGTACCTAAACAAACAATCGCACGAATACAAATTTTTGATACTTTCACAAAAAGATTATAATATACAGTATTTCAATTGACACTTGACAGCTCAACTACATAATTTTCCAATTCAAATAAAATACGCGCATATTTATTTACATATCAATCACAATCACATTAGGCATCATCCACCATTATTTTCCAATTTGCGTTATCAGATTACGTGTTGTTATTCTAGTAATCGTACTATAGTCGTACCTAGGCATAGCGGTTGCATAATTTCACCCCTTCGACCAAAAACGAATAAATTTTTGATTGATTTTTCAATTTGAAAAAAAGAGATTAAAGTAATAATTGTCTTTTTAGCTCGAACGTACTCCTTTACATTACGCGATGGGATTAAAATCTGTAGAAGAATTGAGTCGTATACTCATAGAAGCCGGAGCTACCCGTGTGGTGAAAGATTTGGTTAGAAAACAATTCTGACTCGATTTCATTCTGTATTATTATTTTCTATTCAAATACTAATAATATGGTAAATTTTGTTAGAAAGGACGTCAACCTAGCTACTACTTCATGAACAATGCCGATATACTACAAATACAACAGGAAGAAATATTCCTCAGTGACCAACAGAATCGTGTAAAAAATATGGCAAAAAATGACAATTAAAGAGGAACATTTTTATTCATCTATATACTTCCAAGATTTTTTTTTTTAAATAAAATATTTTAATAATTCAAAACATTTATTCAAAAATGTCGAGATATTTTACGACACACGACAGAATTGGCCAAATGAAGGGTTTAGCCAGGATTTCGCTTCTACTCCTGCAACTTTCACAATAGGCAAATCTTCAGACTGAAGTAGTTTCAAATTAAACAACGAATTTCCCTTGTGCGATACCACTTGTAACAATAAAAACGAGAAATCTAAATATCAGTGTCAAGCGAACGTAGATGGTTTTCAGATAATGATAGAAAATTGATACAAATTCACAGAAATTATTTTTAATTGGAATGTTGAATTAACGAAGGACAAAAACGGATATTTCTTTCGACCTGATGAACATTCAAACGGAGCACGAATTAAAATCCGTATCATTTCATTGCCAAAAATGCAGTTGATATGTAACAAATTCATAATTCAATACTTTCACATGTTCACAATGGGCCATTCAATAATGTTCGATATCAATGAATAAAGTTATTACACACTCGTAATCTTCATTAACATAACATGAAAAATTGAATGTGAAGATGTTCGAAAATCTACTGCGTAAAACCCATTTTTAAAATTATATATTCTAAAAGATATTTACAAGTAATCAAATTCTATAGGTAGCTAGTATATGAAATTATCGATTTTTCCAGTTTTATATGAAATAAATAAGTACAAAAGTAATTCAATTCTATCAGCGTTATAAAAATGAAGTTCGAGTTTCGTTTAAATTTTAATAAAGCGATTCAGCGTTCGAATTACGCGGTTTTTTCAACTTTTCTAGATTTTTAGTTACCAAGTCGTGTAACGTGGAATAATGGTTACGAATTTCGTGCAACACCAACCACAGCCCTAGATACTGTTTCTCGTCCAATTCTTCAACTGCTCTTCGATAATCTTCAATGTGAGGGTATTTAGCAACCTGCAATATTCAGGATTATTATAAGAGTTTTGGGTATGCAGCGAAGTCCCTAACCAACATAGTAATATCATACTTTGGAAACTAATTTTGCTCGAGTAACATAGTAGCGTGAAATTTGGTCGAAAAATGCCGCAGCTTCTGTTTCTACCGTTTGAATTTCTGCGAGTGTATCTTCTTGGATTGATACACCGAAGTTATTGCCATCTTCAATTTTCGGAATCATGAATGAAATCCACATTTTAAGCTAAAATTTAAAAAATCACATTTGATCATTGGGTTCAGTCGTATTCATCGCTGAATGAAAATACGTACAATGTTGCTATCTTCTACAAGCTGTTTTATGATTGGTTTCAAAACGTTGATTAATTTAGTTAATTTCTTGTTTGATAGAGCCATTCCTGCAGCGAAACTGAAAACCTTAGTGCCCTCATGTCGTGCTTCTGTTTCTATATCCAATTTTCGCTTTTTATTTTTCGGCGAGTTACAGCTAAAGTGAGAAATTAAATTTTAATCACAATAAGTCGTTATTTAACGGTGAAACGGTACTTGGCGAATTTCCATCACAAAAGTTGACAAAAGAAACACCATGTAAGAGCTGATTTTATCTTGGTTTTTGACCAACTTACTTATTTACGATCACAGGTTCGGGTACTGGAATATTAATATCTTCGTGAAGATTGAGTAAATTTTCTTCATTCCATTCTGGTAATTTGATTAATTCGTTCAATTGGACAATTGTTTTGGGAAATCCAGTTAGAATCAATGCTTCACCCTAAAAATACGAAAAAGAAATCTAATAAGATCGCAAATCGAGATTTTAAAAGTAGAGAACAACTTCAACAACGAACCTTCATTTTCAAATTGTCTTTAAATTGCTGAACCTGTAAGAACAAAGAAAACGAAACAAGTGTTATTCTCTTTTTTAAAAACTGATGCAGAAATATTACAGTTTCCACTCATGTGAAGTTAAATTCGTATTTCGTACAACGATTTTCTTCAAATTTCAAATTCAACATTTCGAGTGAAATCATCATGATGTTTTTCGGTAAATGAATTCGAAATTTTTTCACTTTCTACGATAGAAAATCAAATCGAAATTGAAAAACAAAGTAGAAAGACAGTCTTGAGGGGCCATACAGGGAAACAGTTCATTATTTTCATATTTATAGTGCCAGGGACAGTTTGTACATGTGTCAAAAGTTTCGTGGCAGCGTCAAAAGAATGCACGATTTCATCTCAATTGGTTCAAATTTCAGACATTGAAAAACTCTAACCGTCACTGAGATGAACTCAATATTCAGAAGTTTAGAACAAAGAATAACACATTTTTAGAGGATAATCGGTTCACTATTTCGGACATCGAGGGCCAAATGGACGAATAGAATAATAAATTCACAATACCTCAGTTATTGCTCCATCTGCCATATCACTACACGAGAACTTCCACGATTACTAGTAAATGATGCACACGAAAATGAAACTTATTTATCGACAATTCAGATGGAAAAATGTAAAATTTAATAAATAGAAATGATAATTTGCAATTCACGTTGTCCAGCGGTAAACACGCGCGATTATTCGGTCTTCACAAAAAAGCTGCTCGAATACGAACTACGAATGCCAATTTAAACCAGATTACTGAGTACTGAGATGAATTTTTACGTCGAAAATTTTGGAAGGAATTTTAAGGAATATGTTGAGAAAGGAAGGCCGAAGGTGAATTTTTTATGGAGAGTAAGTACTAGTATTCATCATTTAAACAATTGAGAAACAAAAAAGTACATCACTTGAAATCATCGATTTTGAATTCCGAAGAAAGAATCTGTTGTTTTCGATAAAAATAATAAAACGAATTCAGAAATTCTCCCTCCTCAAAAAAAAAAAACTAAAAAAGTTCAAGAAAAATAACCTTCGATGATGATAAATTTAACCGTGTGCGAAAACCTCATTCATTGCACTTTGACTTACTTTGACTATTTAACTAACGTGGACCGAGCTCGTTATGCAAAGCAAACGGTGAGACATCCTTCGGACATATCCCTGTTAAACGCTTCTGATTGGTTAAAAACGCAGTACTTGGCATGCACGACGTTGGTGGGACGCGGTGTGACGATTCTCAATTACCTTGAAACGTTGCACCCACTGACGTCGCGCATACCCATTAGTACTGCGCTCGTACTGTGTTTTTAACCAATCAGAAGCGTTTAACAGGGATATGTCTGAAGGATGTGTCACCGTCCCTACCATGTATTCTTATACACAAAGCTCGGTCCACGTTAGTTATATATAGTCAATGATTCTGCATAATGTACGATTACGGTAGCGAACGGTAGTATCGCTATAGTGGTTCGAATCGGAATCAAAAATAAACTAATCCATACTTCGAAATTCGAAACAAAATTTTCAAAATCAAAATGTAAAATCTCCTTTTGAGTTTTTAAAGTTATTCAAATTGAGAATTTGAAGGGCTACCTGTACCTATACGGCTATACTTACGTAGGAAAGAATATTCAACTTCAAAGCAATTTTTTACGAATCTTGAAATGAATGATGAGGTAGGTAAGGAAGATTGAATTAAATAACAATCTATAATAATCGGAATTTCTGAAATCTGGTGATTTTTTCCAGCACTTATAAAACTATAAAAATTTATTCAATTTTATTTTGATTACGGGTTCGAAATTCCAGAAAATAGATTCACTCGAGTCATCATCTCTCAATAAATTTTATCTCAATACCTACTTACAGTACTTACCTACTTACGGCTACGTAAGTAAAACCAACGAAGAATTACTCAATTTAATTTTTCACTATTTTTTAAAAGCGGTAAAATTAGGAAACTTCAATAAATGATACTCGAACCTGAGAAGTAAAAACTGTAATTTGCTAATTTCTATAACACGAAAGAAAATAATGCACAATAAAATTAAATTTTAAAGAAAAGAGCACGTCACATTACCTTATTGATAAACAAATATTAGGTATCGAGTCTTTGCTAATATCATCGAATTGAAAAAAAAAAAAACCTGCTAAAGATTAAAATTGATTTTAAAAACTTGTCGTATAAAATACAATAAAAATTTGTAAAAAATGTTACACGTACAATACAAAAACATAATTAGTCGGTGCACTTCATGAACGCACATTGTAAATTAGACTATTATTTCACTTAACTTTTGCAGTTATATTGCTGAAGACACTTCGTTGGAATATTTATTATAAAACACATAACAATAATATGTCTAAAAAAGGATGTAAAAAAAATAATACAAATTATATTATAAAAATATTAAATTTCGTGAAAAAAGACTACACATACTCGATTTCTTCAACTATCGCAGTACAAATTGACATTTAACCCTCATTTAACAGTCAAAAAGCGTTATGAATCCATCTCTAAGCAGGTTTATATTTTTTTAAAGCTTGACTACGTTAGTATTATATTAAAACATACTAAAGGGAATTGAAAAATTAGCACAACAATATTTCTATTCTAGTTGAAGCAAAATTTGCAAAAACTTACAGCATCAACGAATATGCACAGTCGAATACTCGTTAAATAATTTTTGAAAACAATTAAAATAATAACAATAAAAAATTTAAACAATCTGCATCGAAGAGTTTTTCTCAAAATTATCCGTTTAAATAATATACGACGATGAAAAAAAAAAAATTTTTGAACACTTTTTTTGAAGTGTTCATTAAACATTTTTATCACGAATTCACGATTGCAAAAAATCATTACGTCGATTTTTTTTTCTCGTGAGTAACATTCAGATCAAAGCAGTAAGTTTATAAATGAGATATTTGTCGATAGTGCATTATATCTCGCAGAGATTAAATAATTTCACATAATTTACAAAGTTATTTACAATTACACATAAAATGTGTCTATCTAACAAGGAATAGGATATAAAATAAAAACAAAAAATTTACTAATATTGTACATATCAATTGATTTGTATCAATAAAATAATTAGTTGACCGAAGTATATAATTTAACGATACATAACTCAAATTGCACAAAATAAAAAGCTACATCTGGCACATTCAACTAGAAAAAAATTTACGTGGTGTTAAAAGCACACATTTTTTCAAAATGCAGGAACAGGGATAACATGTATATATGAGTTTCTCTAACAAAAAAAAATCCATACTAATGAACGCAATTGAAAGAAAAATTTAAAATTCGATATAAAATCGCAAACGCATGAAATAGATAAATTTGCTTGCACCTTGATTTTTTTCAGAAACATTACAATATTACATATTGTTGGCATTTGATGCGAATAAATTAATAGCGAGTGCGTAGGTATCATTATTTTATGAAACTTATTCTTCCAAATAAAATTAAGTACATGTTAGGAACAATGGGAAAAAAAAGAATAAATAATCCAAAAAAAATTATATATTCACAAAAACGTGATTAGTAAGTAAGTTATTCAGAGAGGGCAAAAAATTAATAATATATACTTTAAAAAAAAAAACAGTGATGTTACGAAATAAATACTAACAAAATTATTATTTTCGATTATCGAAAATCAAATTTCTTTCAACAGCGCCGATTTAGCATTTTTCAATTTATCCAATCGCCGCTGCAAATGCATATTCGTCGTCTCCAGTTCTTCAACTCTCGATTGCGCTTCGCGTAACTGTAAAAGATATTCCGTTAGATTAAAATCTCGTAACGAATGTAAAACAGTTCAAGGTTCGTTTGTACGCGATCGATAATCAAATTTGAAGGTAAAAGTTTTACTCCATATACTAACCTCTCTTTGTAATTTTCTTTTTTCTACTTTTAATTCATCTTCGATTTTCTCTGACGTTTCTGCAGCTGATTTATACCTAATAACTTGACTTTCTAATCGGGCAACCTGAAAAGTTCATTCAAAAAAGGTGTTTAGTATTGAGTATCGAATATGATGACGTAGGAAAAAGTAATTCGTACATTAGCTTGCAATGTTGATATATCTTGTTCGGCTTTTTGCCACTTGAATTTGTAATCTCCGAGTAAGCTTGATACGTCTCCTACGAAAATGCAAACGAGGAAATGATTTTTTAAAAAGGTTGCAAAAGTTTTTAAAAAAAATCAATTTTTTTACGTACTTGATTCGTCAAATTCATCATTATTGGAACCATTTATTATACCGAAGCAATTACCAGAAGATTTTATTCGTTCTTCATCTAATTCTAATTTAAGTTTACTGATTTCACTTAAAAGTTCTTTACGTTCTTGAGCGTATTTTTTTAATCTATCATCTACAACAGCGACAAAAACAAGGTAAACAGTTGACCCAAAGTTTAAATTGAAAAACAAACGCGTAAAATAATTTACCTAAAGAACCTTCTCCTAAATTCTGCAACAATTCGGCAGATTGCGATGATATCAATACTCGATTAGATAATTTTCGTTTATAATCAATATGATTGCTATCGTTGTGCTCGTCTTCTAGCGAACTATGGATACCATTTTCATCACCATTTGTTATCACAACTAAACCTTGCTCCTAAATACGTTGAAATATGTAATAATCGTTTGTTATTTGAGTTGTAGTTGAATTAAAATCGCTTACCTCGATCAATCTGTCTCTTTCTTCTAATTGTGACCTAAAGAAATCTAAATCTTCTTTTTGCTTGATAAATAATCTTTTCAGCTGTTCGTGTTCTCTGCATTTGTCTTTATGTTCTTTCTGCAAATTTTATCGAAAATGAAATTCGAGTATAAGATCAAAAAAATAAAGAACTGATTTTTTTCAAACTCTTTTAAAAAATAACGTAAAAACTCCTAAAAGGCCCAAAAGTAGAATTTAAAAAAAAATTCGGCTAAAAGAGTAATCTTCAATTTAAAACCTTACTTGTAATACTGAAAATGCTGCTTCTAAATCGTGATATTTATCTTTGAATAATTCAACTTGATATAAAATAGCTGACTTCTCATTGTCTAACTGAGCATTTTGAATCATGGCTTTACGAAATTTCTCTTCGAGTTCTTTTAGTTCTAGCTGTAAACGAAATTGAAACAAAAAAAAAATTAACAAACTTTGCCTAAAAATTATAATCCAGTGCTTTACTTTACCTAAAAAAAAAAAAAAAACAATCATTTTGTATTTAATTGAACATATTTCTATAAGGTTCTATTTTAAACTTACTTGGAAAAATGTCGAAAGAATTTCAATATCGATAAATTTGATAAAGAAACGAATAAAATACCGTATCTAGTTTTGAATTATTGGCAAAATCGATAATACAAGATGCGAAACATTCCTCGTATCTCAAAACCCAACACCACTTGACGTAATAAATTTTCGTTAGTAAGTAAAAAAATTATCAACTATAACTTCGACATCTCAAAGCAAAAGTGCGTTTTACAAACGTTATTTTCACTTTCGTAAACGAAACTGTTTTATCAAATAAAAAATATTTTCGATTTCGACGTTTTGAAACCACAAACAGCGAAACCGATATTTAAATAATTTAACAAAAACATTCGAATCCGAATCTGATAAACATGTATACGAATTCTACTTACTTTGATATCTCGATAATTAAATCCATCCTCCAACGAGTCCTCGGAACTCCTTCTACTTGTGTTGCTTACTGGTGATGATATAATAGAGGTATTCCTATTATTAACGCAAGATGTATTTCGTAATCCACGATTCGCCGAGTCCACTGCAATCAAAATCGAAAAAAGTTGGTCAAAATGGAACCCCATATCAACGAACAAGTTCACAAGCGACACACATTTATGAAGAAAAATGCATTCCTTACAAAATGGAATATATCTTATCCAGTTCTTGAACATTCTAAAATTTCTAATACAACGAAATGAAAAGTAAAATTATTATCAACCGTATCAACGATCAACTAAAATGTAAATAATTCGGTTACTGATATTCGTACCATTTGTCGCGCAATATTTATCTTGAAAACATCTCAATACCGATCGAATCGTACCTATGAGTTAATATTTGCACATATGGTGACTAAATAATTCAAAAATCATTGAAAACGAAGCTTGCATTCGCCGACAATATTTAGCTATTATCACACGTGCATTGATTCCTCGTAATCTTGAACGTGATTTCGTGCGGGTACATTCAAGACAAAATACCTGCGTAAAGTTTTGCTCTACATTTTTCCTCTCTTATCGACAACGACGTTACAATAAAGAAACGAGGGAAATAGCAAATTACTTATTCGATGTTCGTATTTTCGCGTAATAGAACGGAATTTATCCAATAAATTCGTTTAACTACGTCAAATCATTAATCATCATTATTACGTCAAAAAAGAGTGAGTAGAAAATTTTTGAAAATTGGTATTAATCGTGTTAATCGAATGATAACATTGTTAGTATCAAAACCAAGTACAAACAAAAATAAAAAAATGAAAAAAAAATTACCTGAACTATTTATATCGAAAATTTTGTCCGCATTTTCTTCGGCTTCCCTTTGTTGTCTTTCAATTTCACGCATTCGTATTTCTTTAGCTTCAGCACGAGCTTGTCGACGAGCAGCCAAACGGCATTCAGCCTGGAAAAGAAAACACCGATAAATGAAATGAAAACAGTAAAAGATCAACATTGCATATTCTTAATACATTTGCAGGTTTTCTTTTTCAAATCAAAATAGTAGTTAAAGCATCGTAAAAAATTTCAAGGCTATCCATTAAAAAAAAATTAAAAAGAAATACAATAATCAAACAAAAGGCACGTTTCATTTTCAGATATTAAATTCTAGAGAAATATACATGCATTTATGAACTTCTAAGACCCGAGTCGACCTTCAATTCGATGCTAAAGAGTAAACCAATTCAACAGGTAACTTTTCAACTTTAGATTATGATTTTGCACGATCGTAACATTCAAAGAGATCATTTGTATAAATTCGATCGACTAACGATCAAATTAACGAAAGTAGATCATGAATACGTTCATCAAAAAAATATTGTCCGCCAATATTTCTTTTTTATAAAAAAAACTAATTTAAAATTAAAAAAGAATATGACCTCTTATTTACTCAGAATTCAAGTTCCAAGTAAAATACATGAAAAAAAAAAGAAAATTCCATTGTAAAATTACTTTTAAGAGACAATTAATGAATTTTTCAACTCTCACGACACCGTTAATTCAATAATGACAATACGAATACAAAAGGAACGCTTATCCTTGTACCGAACACAAATAAATAACAGTAATAACAATTCTAATACGACAGTCAGCGTTAATTTTTAACAATACAATACATCCGACACATAGTCGTAAATAAATTTTCATTTACATAATTTAGAGTTGAAAGGTGCGAAGTAATTTATCGAATATCCAGAGTTATTACTACGATCCACAAAACGCAAATGATCAACGGTGTAAATGTAATCACGCGACACACCTAAGATCGTTGAAATTCAGATAACTCTTTCCTCCACTCGAAAAAAAAAAAATACAGTGATAACGAAACGATAACATAGAATTTTCAACACTCGAATATCGTTGATATTTAACTAACAATTTAGTGAAGCTTAAGATGTACAAATATAAAGTGATCGATTTTAAAACTCTTAAATTATTTATTTTCATTGATTCCGAATACTGCACCTGTTTAGCGATTTGATCTAAAGCTTGATCTTCGATTGTATGATTACTTGGTGCCCTTTTACGACCGCCAATGGCGTAACTGTCCATGATATACGACTATTTGATTCGATATCAGTCATACCACTGATATTTCACAAATGAAGGATCTAAAGCACACAAATACATCGAGGTAAGAAAATGAAAAATGAAATATTACGATTAGAATAATATTATACTTGAAAACATTTCCTAAGGTTTTACGAGTAACCAGATTACCGAGAAAGAAAGCACACTTCATTCCAAATTACATAATGATGTAGTAGTTACTGATATAGATCATTCTCTGAAAACAGCAGACCGAAAAAACGCTCACACTTGACTGCCTCTTACGCTAAGTAAGCTTTTCCCTATTATTACTAAATAAACAATGTTTTCTTAAAACGCACGAAAATGTTATCAATACTCATTTGAAAACTCTCCAAGTATTTAAGTTCAACATCTGCAAAAGTGCAACCGTAATCAAAGCACAAATTAATTTTTATTTGTTAGAAAAACTGTTCCCAATTATTCATTCAGGTCAACGAAACGTGAAAAAAAATTCAACCAGTATTTATAAATAAAAGTACGTTTTTTTTTTTGTTGTTTCAAGAATATATTATAAAAATTTTTTAAGAATTTTAATCGAAATTAGAAACGAGATAAGACAATATGAAATTATGTTTTTGGAAAAAAGCAAATAAGAATCTACGACTGTTTTGACTCATCTGGTATGAATATTTCATACAAGTGTGACAATCGAAACGTTACTTTAAAGAAGTGTCAATTTATTAAGAAAATAATTACAAAACGATAAAAGGCACAGCTGTTCTTATATTGATGAGAAAAAATTACAAAATATTTTCATTTCTTCACAGTTCGAAATGAGCACAGTAGTGCTTAAAAATGATAACTTGCTTAGTATAGTAAGGATATCGTAGAAGAATGATAAAGTTAAGAACATTGAAAAAAAATTAACGAAAACTAAAGATTAGTTTCTGATTAAATACTTACAGGTACTTTTGATTTACGAACAACAAATGAATTAATCTGGAGAATAGTGATAGTGAAATTTTAGATCGGCTGATGATTTTCGTATTATAATTTTTTAATAATCAATGGAAAAACTCGTTGTTAGACATAGCAGAATCATTTTCATAAGTTAAAGACTAAAGACGTAATAGTATGAAAAATATTCATTACTCATTTACCTTCGCAGGCGATAATTCATCGACTCCTACACCAATTGATTAGACATCGATAGCAATAAAAATACCCACAGATATTCGTCACTTCCTCTGCGGAGCATCAATTTTCCAAGATTTTTCAAACGCCGACGAGGGATTGAAACAATCACCGATATAATATTTCTTCATTGAAGCACTACAAGAACGAAATTATGAACATTTCCCTTCACGAAATGAAAAATTTTTCCATGGTACTCAATTTTCGAGATGAAAAATGAATTGACAACGATCAATGCTTTGATCACAGTTCAATTTTTGTTTTTCACTCCATTGATAACCTAGTTGTTGTTCTTGTTTGCCTACTTCAGTTCTGACGTTCTGATTGGCTGACTTTCGTGATAAACCAATAACAGAAACGAAACCTGTAATGTTTTGAGTGAGGTAAAAACGTGCTGTTTATTTTTTATTGTTATCGTCTCGTTTCGTTTATTTTTGTTTTCTTGGAAAATTTTTAAAGCATACAATGCGAAACAGGAAACAGATGATGATGTTAGCAGAGCAGAAAATTAATGATTATGTAATGAATGTTTAATGTTTAATTGGTACAACGCTACAACCGCACGTTAGGTCAAAATACGAATATTTGAGGCGATAAAGTGTAATCAAAGTCGAAGAAGACCTCGAACTACCTCGAATTCTTGTTCAGAAAAATCTTGGTTCATAGGTATTGGAATGAATTTTTAGATAATTTACAACGGTTTTATTTGTTTTAATTTAATTCTCGGGTTGTTGGAGTTTTCACTTCAATGGTTCCGAACGTAAAAGTACCACAATCAATTGAAAGAAAAAACATCTATAAAAAATGAATAATCCTAACGCTGTTGGTTACGTTGGAAATAAATCGTATAACCTGAAGTATTTCACAAAGACTCGTAATTTAAGGTGTTCATGGCCTCATAATAATATATTTAATGCAGCCAAAGACGAAAATATATTGTTAAGAAGTATTCTTCGAGAAGATGTAGGAGTTAAACAGCGTGAAATATCTGAAAACGAAAATCTGCATGATTTGAAACACACCCTGAAGTGTTTTTTGAACCGACATAAAAAAACCTATTATAGGTCAATTTTGAAGTGCATTTGTCAAGTAAGTACAAGAACAAGCTTTTTTGGTATCATTTTAAAATAATTCTTTACTTGATAGGTATGAAAAACAATCATAATCATTTATTAAGAAAATATTCATTTTTGTTCTTTAGCATGAGAATGAAGAATATCCACTGTCAGCAAATTTACGTCCGCTGAGTCGACAAGTTTTGAAAGAATTCCTCCATAGACTGATTTTCAACATTATTCCAATGAATTTATTCGGTTCGAAACAAAACCAAGTGCAATTCGAACGAAATTTAAGACATGTATTGCGATTCGGAAAACTGCACGTATATTCTTTAAAAATGATTATGAATAAAATTACAACTAAAAACGTAAAATATTTAAAGCCGTTTTTAACTAATTTTGACCGTACAAAATTATTAGCCAAAGTTTATATCTGGATATTAAGAGTTTATATTTTTGCTGCTATTAAGTGTGTTTTTTATGTTACCGAAAGTAATTATAGTAACGAATTTTTATTTTATGATAAATGTACCTGGCAAAAAATTCAACAAAAATGTATGAATAGTATAAAAAAAGAGGTTATTAGGAAATATGGTAATTTTCCTGTGAACAGTCGTACAATCACATCGAGGAATATTTTCATCTTGAAGATTCTTCCTAAAATCAAAGGAAGTCGACCAATTTTCGTGAGGTGGAAAAACGAGTAAGTTAGCCTAACGAAGAATTTTTTTAAAATCCGGATCAATTTTTAAAAAAATGTTCAATTATATTTTCAGCGATTATGCGAAACTCAGAGCAGCCCATGAAGTACAAATTATGAAACAAACGTTGTATCAATCAGCTTCTTCGTGCTTCAGAATCTCACAAACGTCCTCCGAAGAATTTCACAATAGGTGGCTGAATTTATACTACACCTGGCTATCGTTAGGAAAACCACAACTTTACTTCGTACGAGTTGATTTCGTTGACGCTTTTGGAAGCATAATTCAAGTATTTTTTTTTATAATTTATGTGCGATCATTTTATTATAAAACAATAATTTTTATTTAATTTATCCTCATTCTACAGGATAAGCTGATTGAAATTATTAACAGATTAAAGGACCAATACCAGAAGTCAGAAATAGAATACCAGCATCAAAATAGAACGAAAAAAGTTTGTTGTAAAGATCACTTCGGAAATTTCAACAAATTTCAATTAACTATTCACGATGTATTTTAATCATTATTTTTTTTTTGTAGATTGGCAAAGATGAGGCTTTTAAAGCTTTGCATAATTACATTTCAAATTTTGTATTTAAAGATAATAAGTATATCTATAGATTGACTCGAGGAATCTATCAAGGTGAATTTTCCAGCGATCTGTTATAAAAACATTTGAAATGAAAGTAATATTAAAATGTGTAATTTACAGGTGGACCTCTATCTAGTGCTCTATGTAATATATATTTTTCCGAGATAAATGTAAATTATCTAGTTGATTACTTGAACGACCCCGAAGGATTTTTCGTTCAAAATTGTGACGATTACTTGTACATCACCATGAATCGTACAAATGCCATCACGTAAGCTATGCCTCAGCTCACTTCAGATCAATACCAAATATCCGTGAGTTTTAATGTTCATCTTTACAGATATCTAAGTCGAATGCAAGAAGGCTTTCCCGATTTCAACCTTGTGATAAATAATTCCAAAACGAAAACGAACGTCAACGATACTTCTGAACATATAACTAATTTTGGGCAATACCAAATGGACGTAAACTCATTTCAATTGAGTAGCTGTTTCAAATCGTATCAAGGAATTAGAACAGTCCATCGTTCTAGTCTTCGCTCGGTTGCATCACCCGGAGAGTAATTGCTTTTTATTTTCCAATGTTAATTATATAATAGGAATTTTTCATTATTTCCGTATTTGTTTTCAGGATTTTAATACGAAGATTATTATTGTTTTGTACGATGAAACTGGATAAGGTTCTCTTCGATTGTACTTATAATACTATTCATACTGTGGCTTACAACGTTTTTCTGGTGGCTTATTTAGCAGCTATTCGTTGCGTATCGTTGATGAAAACCATATTCACGAACTATAACCTGAATTATATTTACAAATGCATACGAATTTGTACCTCTCGTTTATCTAGAAAGGTATTGAATAAAGTCAGTCAACATAAAGGTAATCCTATAAAATTATACCAATTCTGAGGTTTCTTTTTTTAAGTTTTTTTTTTTCGATCTCACCACCTAAGTACATATTACGTACTTTACGTAAATTACGAATGAATCATAAAATCACTTTTAATCTTTCCATCGCACCAACGACTTTTTCTTCCATTTATGACTGTGTACTAATACTACAATTTTTTCTTTTTTTTTTGTTCAATTTAGAATTATTCGAAGAATCAGTTTTGCAATGGATCGCTTTACAAGCCTTCTCCGTGAAATTCAAAACTAGCGGTAATTTCCTCAACACCTTAGGAAGACGAATTCAACGCCGTTCTTCCTCTTTATGTGATACTTTCAACGATCGACAAAGAACTCTCATCGTCGATGAATTCAAAAACGAAAAACCGCCGGATTTTATGAAGAGTATATCGTAGAATTAGAATAACCATACCATAACAAATGACAAGTTGTGTTGCGTTACATAAAAATTTTATTTTTGAATTTTTATAATATTTTTTTATACTGAAAATATCTTTAAAATATAGAATACAGTACGTGAAATTCAACCCGGGTTTCTTAATTAAAAAGTAATTTCAGCAAAACTGCGATCTATTTTTAAAATAAAATTTCTACGCTGGGAAAAACCTTTAAAAATGAACATAAATATGTATTTGGTCCAGAAGTATTATGTAGTTACGAAAAAAGAAGAAAAAGAGATCCAAAGTGAGTAAATTAGGTAAAAATATTTTAGAATAAACAGTTCTCAACAAGAGAAAAAAATCTCAATTAAAACTAAACTATCCTTTCTGAGCGAAACAGAAAATCTTTTCTTCGAAACAATAACTCAAATCGAAAACCAGTGAATTTAAAATCATTTGCGCTTCAAAGGCAAATACGAAATTTTGCCACTAGGGTTTATCAGGATACATAAAAAGGAAATAAATAAATAAATAAAAACTGCACAAAACACAAATTCTTCTCTCACGCTTACATAGAATACAACAATCATAAGACATAATCAAATTAAACAACTGACATTAATTAAAATTAAATATTAAGTAGACTTAGACATTTTTAAAAACACGATAATATACTATGATAATACCGCTTACGAATTGTAGACCGAAGGAAAAAAATCATCAAGCATTCGGTAAGCGGTATAAGAGATTAATTAAAATACATGATAAATTACGATAAATAAATTTTTTTTGGAATTCTTTTTTTCATTCAGGACACACAAACGTTCAACAAATAGGTAACAACGAATATACTCAACAATTAAACTTCATCTACTTGTTCTCAAAACTATAATATTTTCCAAAAAATGTTTTTTTTTTTTCATTTTTATGTTGCAAAATTAATAGACGCTACGAATACCCGGAAGAGAGAAAAAACTCGGTAGATATGTGCTATTAAAAGCGTTTAAACTGAAATAAATAAATAAATACTTCTAAATTTTACTCACAGGCACTTTAAAACAAAACGTGAAATTGAGAAAAAAAATCCTTCTTGACTCGTATAAGACAAATAGGATGGTTTACAATCCATATTGTAGTCGCGTATTTCAAAAGAAATATTCCAACCTCAGTGCAACTTTGTACTATAGGTCAGAAATGCTATTAAAATATTTTTTACTTTGAGTAAAATCTTGAATAAAAATTATGCATTAGATTTGAAGAACGATTGCGTACGTATTTAAATACTTAAAATGGCATGATAAGGCCGCCAAAACTGAGGGCTTGGCGGTCAACCTTTGTCATACGTCTGCGATATCGGAAACATTTTTATAAAATGTTACTGAAGCTATGTGCTGATTCTGCATCACCTGGTACCAATATTCGTGAATTAGCGAAACGTTAGCACATTGAATTTAAACCAAAAAATGGAGCCCATTGCATTTTGAGCCAACAAAGATTATATTGATTTTAAAATGTTTCTTCGGTGCCCTGATTAACCAAAAAAAAAAAAAATTCTCCCAAATTTTGACTCTACCCCCTTTTTTTGTTATTAGCTTATAACTCCTGAAATATGCGTTCAAACAAAAAAAAAATAATAATAACTAAAATTACAGTACATAAAATTTGCAACGAAAATATTCTCATTCATTTTTTTCGAAAAGTGAATGGGTGGCGCAAAAATATTCATCAAAATATACATGGTGGCCAGTTTTCAATTTTTTTCACGTTGAATGTTTTGATGCTTGTTTTTGTGCCACCCGTTCGCTTTTTGAAAAAATAAATATGCATTTTTTTGTTACAAATTTTATGTACTTGAATTTTAATCATTATCATTTTTCTGTTTAAACGCATATTTGAAGAGTTATAAGCTAATAACAAGGATGACATTTTTTCGAGTCCAAATTTGTGGGATTAGCCAAGTGATAAGGTTCGGGAACCTTTTGGTAATTAATCAGGGAATTGAAAGAAACATTTTAACATCAAAAAATTATTGCTGATTCAAAATGAAATTTGATTTCCATATTTTACTGGGCTTAAAGAGTAACTGGATGAGATAAAATAAGTTCAACTTACTTCAAAAATCATATCTTGGTAACCATAACAAAAAGTGGAGCCAAACGGATTGATATTTGTACAACCTGATCGGTTCAGGACCACTGGACGGTCACTGTGTTTCAACTGATCAGAGATGTCATCCCATTTAGTAAATGCAGTAATCTAAATAACAAAAATATTACGTAAATACAACAATTTCATCTCAAAAAAGTCAGCATCAATTTCATAACACTTTACACAATACCTCTAAAACTTTATCTTTAGAATTTTGTTTCTTAGATTCAGGAACTTGCTTTTCTGCGTTCAAACAGATACGAAAATCGCAACGATTGTACCTAAAAAAGTATACCTTAAATATTGATCTGAAATTTTAAATAGGATAACAAATGATATAAACTTACATATTGAAATTATAATGGCCAGGGTAATTCGTATGAAGAATGAATTTTTTCATACGTTGAGTTTTGGCATCAAAGAGTATATCCTAAAAAAAAAAAAAAAAAAAAAAAAAAAAAAATTTTTGGGAAAAATTTTGGATAAAAAAAAAAAAAAATTAAATGAATTTTTTTATACGTTGAGTTTTGGCATCAAAGAGTATATCCTAAAAAAAAAAAAAAAAAAAAAAAATAGAAATTCTTGGCAAAAATTTGGACTGAAAAAAAGAAAAATTTAAAAATACCAATCCAAGTGAGAAATAATTGAAGAAGTAATCCGAACGACGAGGGGTTTTAACGTGTAAGTGGGCGTTCGGGGAATGTATTTTCATTTTGTCTTCTGATTTATAAAATACTTGAGATGGCGACCCCAATAACGACATCACGTCTTGACAAGTGATACCGAAATAAAGGTCTTTCAGCAGGGTGATTCTTTGTCGTCTCAAAGATCCTAAAATGACGACTTGGATGAGCATCCTTGATTAAATAATAAGCAAATACGTCTAAAATATTCTTTACCTGATCCTTGCAGATAGAGAGTCAATTGTAACCCTTTGGTGTTTGTTCTATCTCGTAAGACTAACGCTTTTTCTACATACGACAAACCATGGTAACAGGTAATGGGTAAAGGGACGACGGGAACTGGAATAATACCTTGATAATCGTTGCTAGTGCAATTCTTCAAATAATTCCCAGCGTAGATTATCATTTTGGAAACAACTGGAGAGACGCCCGTCGTAAATTGCAATGATCCTAGACCACATTGAGCTATCCCAGGCTGTAATCGATATTTTAGTTAAAATAAGCCCTCTCCGCGAAGCAATAATTATTTCGAGTATTTAAAACACCAACCTGGAATTTAGAATCAACGTCGAATGAAAATGAAAGCCCTCTGAAATTCAAAGTAAACATTTGTTTTTCACAGTCGAAAATTCCAGGATGAGTAGCTCCAAAACATTGCTCAATTTCTTGAATTGTTGGTAAAATTTCCGATGAGTTAAATATCGAGTTACTGCGATGTAAACAAACAACAAAACACTCGATATTTTTCTCGCATATAAATCGAATAGTGTTACAAAAACACTTACCAATACTTTAGTTTGACTAATTTCATATCGAAAACTTCGATGAGCTGAAAAGCAATAAAGGAAAAAACAATCAATTATTTACTCGTAATACGTAATTGATAATTCGAACTACATATAAAATGTAAGAAGTGACATTACTCACTTTTAATCGTTGCAGAACAGCATCAAACACAAATCTAATACCATCTTGGGGTAAATGTAAAATGAGATCGTAGTCAAGTGGATTCTAAGAGAAAATAAGAAAAGCTTAAATTACGATTTACACAAATAGAAACGTTATCAGTATGAGTTTTACTAACTGTATCGCTGTAGTACACCTGTACTCCTTTAATAACGCCCACCTGCGACTGAATTATGGCCACAGCTTGGGAGAAATGCATACCTAGACGGATAATGAACATAATTACTTTTCTGTTCATCAGAACTTATACTGTAAAATATAAATCAATTAGAAAACAAACCTAATATGAATTCCCATTGTTCGCATCCTAGAGATCTTTCAGGTACAACATCTAATTCTAACATTATACACAAATTCGCGATACAAATTTCGTATAGAAAACTGCTTATCAGTGAAAAATTAACGATATTACTTCAGACATATAATAGCAATCATTCGATCGAAGTTAAAACTTATTGTTTATACAGTCGAAATAGAAATTTACGTAGTTCGAATTGCGTCGTTATAAACAATAATAAACGAGTTGATAACAATTTTAAACAAGTAATCACTAAAAATTCTCTTTGTTCCTAGGTTTTCTTTCACCTTTATAAAACTATTTGTTTTGAAGAACTCTGCAGAGAAGAGAGAACAAAATAAATTTTTTCAAAATCAAAACAAAGAACAGACGCAAATTAAAAATAGCTTGGTTATCACACGTTATCACCAAAAAACACACCTCACGAAAACATGTGATGATGTGACTCACGTATTTTTTTTTTTATTTAATGAAATCTCCTTCAGTAAACTACTACAGTAACGTAAAGGTCGTTTTGTTTGCCTAACTTTAGCTATTTCGGGCGTAAATTTTATGCAAAAAATCATCGACCTTATAGTGAACTATAAGGTCGATGCAAAAAATGCATAATGATTACAAAATTGAAAAGTTCAATGTGAGATGGAAAATTACAGGATTCAAATTTTGTGATTATTTTGTGAAAGTAATCGTAAATTTTTAATTTTAAAGAAGAAAAACCCCGATTCAAGTTAATGTTCTAATTTTTACGAGAGAAAATTTTCTAATTTTTGTTTGGAAAACAAAGTTATAAATTATTTTGGAATAAAAAATTTCTTTATTAGTAAACATTCTTCATTTTTTTTCGACGAAAAATCCCAACATTTTTGAGAAAAAAATCTTGAATTTCTTGTCTCTTTTTTTTGGAGGAAAAAATCATTTTCACACCAGCATTAAAAAAAATTCAATCTGCCACCTCTACGGGAAGTAATCTTACTAGTTACTCTGCCCTAAAAAATTCCAAGTTTCCATCCCTTTCCAATTTCCATGGCTTTAACTTGCATTTTGCATATTTGTGAGCAGATAAGAACGTTCGGATACATATTAGATACCTGTTTGAAAAAATTATTAAATATTAACCTCATTCATGTTTAATTTCCATTCGTATGCTCTATTTCAATATCCTAAAAAATTTGCTGTTATTTCTGCTCAAGTATTAGTATTTTATCATTGTTAGAATTATTCATGCTAACCATAAAAATAGGTAAATATCTCTGAGATTAAAATCAGTTAATTGAAACTAATTTGTCCATAATTCTTTTCAGTAAATTAATCATTTTTTTCACAATTGAAAATGAAATTTAATCCAATACCTACCTACAAAGCCATGTTTCACTCCTTGAAGACATTGTGCCTATTACCTATGCGATTAATACAAAAAAATTTACACCATGAAAAATGAAAAGAACATAATAGGAAATATCAAATAAAACCATAAGAAAGTACGATCATTGTAGAACAAAAAGAATGTGAATGTTGCGGTTATAATTTTTCACACTTGATTACCCATTTTTATTTGTCGCTATAATAGTAGCAGTTTCACGTATTTATCTATAAATACGAGTATAGAGACGATATTATTATTATTATTATTATTTCTGTTTAAAACGTATACGATTCTTACTTAATAATTTGATCGTTTTTCACTCTTCCGTTTCGTCATTGATGATTTCTTTTTTTTCTACGCAGTATGGAATATCTTCGAGTGAGTAAAATTCAACTTTGGGCACATTTTAATTTTAATTTTTTTTTGTTTAATCACAAATTTAAAACTCAAAACTTTTTTTCATCTGTTTAGTTGATTTTTTTCGGACTAATTGTTACCGCGATGGCTCAGTTGTACCCATCCCGAGCCATTCCTAGTTCTTGGTTCGATAACTCAGACGAAATGAAATCCGATCAAGATATCGAAATGGATAGACGGCAGGATCTAGAAGAAGCTGGAACAGATGACCGTGAGTGAGCTACAAAATTTTCATTGTTTCGATTTTAAAATGTACGAGTACCGTGAATTTGATTTGGGAATTTTTTTTACAACAGATCATCAAGGACGAGTACAAATAAAAGTTTATCGAGGTCCAGATTCCCACGACGAGCATGATCATTTCGCCCCTTATGGATTTTGGGTTAAGCAACCTGCTGATAACGATCATCACAAGTAATATGGTTACGTAATTTTGATTTCTTTTCCTGTAAGTAATTGTTCGATAGATCTAACGGTGTTTTGTGTATTACTTGTAATGATATTTTCGCCGTATAAGAGGAACTCAAGTTTGATTTTTTTTCGCATTTTATAATATTAAGCAATGGCAACTTTTTATAATTGTTTATATGAATACCTCAGGATAAGTAGCCTATATACGTATTTTCTTTTTCAATAAAAAAATAAAAAATGAACGCTATTCAAAAATTTATTTTAAATAAAACCTCCTTTGTTCATGATAAAGCCTAAAAAAGCTGTACGTATAACTTATTCGCTTTTCCTAAGCAACATAGACGAAAAAAAAAATTAATAAAAAAATGCTTAATTCATAAATTGCAATAATCGCACAGAAATAGGAAACACTAAATTCAACCATTGAAATCACAAAAAAGTAGTTGGCGTGAATTTAAAAAACATCAATAGTGATACGAAAAAATAAAAGTACATATTTTAAATCACATTCTGCGCCATACCGACTCATCGATATAAAAGAAATGAAAAAAAATTATTGCTTGTTCAAGAAGGTCCATATAAGTTTTTGCTTCATGATTAATGACCCACATTATTCTCAGTTTTAAAATTAAACTAAAATGTCTTGATTATTTAAAAATAATGCAAATCGTCGCATTCAAATAAAACAATAATAAGCAAATTGAACTAATACTTGTAGTCTTGTAGAAATTTAAAAAGCTATTCTGATTTTAAAAAATAAAAAGAAATGGCCTTAATTATCAATCCGAAATTGAAAAAATACAATACTTACAATGATAATAATAACTTAATGAAATTACAAATTAATAATATTCACCAGTCTGGATCTAATTTCAAAATAATACGTATTAAAATTACATTCGTAAAAAAAAGGACTGCTAATCGCATAACTAAACGACAGACACAACAAGTGTACAATTATTTACAATATGTGTTGATTTCGTCGCCCGATAAAATTTACATTGTTTAATTTTTACTAACTTGGTAAGATTGGGTACTCGACGAACTGGAACTTTGGCCTGGGACCGAATACTGGGGTCGGAAATTGGCGAAACTGGTGTTAGCTAGAGAACCACTTAATTGTCCCGTACTATCAACCCCCGTAGGGAATTGATTACCGATACCAACTGGAAATAAAAAATTTAAAATTTTAACTTTCACTGGATCAGTGAACAGAACATGGTCGCTAAATTTATTTTTCCGGAGAAAAAAAATCTTTTATCTTTTCGGGAAAAAATTGTGAATGAAATTTATTAACTTTTCTGGGTGGAACAAAACATTTTTAATTTTTTCGAAGAAAAAAATTCTTAAAACTTTTGAGCGAAAAGAGTCAATTTTAAAAAAACAACAGAAAGAAGTTATTTTTGTCTCAATTTCTTTGGAGAAAATCTTTCGATTTCTTTGGAGAAAAAAAATCACTATTTTTGAAGTAAATAAAATTTTCAATTTTTTCGGAGATAAAAACCTTAAATTTTTGTAGAGTGAAAATTTCTCAATTTTTATGCAGAAAAAAAACAGTTTTTTTTTGGAGGGAGGAAATCTTTCACTCACTATTTTTGGAGTAAACAAACTTAACTTTTTTCTTTCATAAAAATTCTCAAACTTTTTTTGCAGTAAGAAGATAAAAGTTTTTTTCGTGAAAAAATATCATTTTATTTTTTTTAAAAAATCCTTCCTTACTCGTTTGGGTTCCGCACGATGGAACTGTAGCAGAAGAGGTCGTAGCTGCTAATCTCGAAAGGATTGATCTTTCGGACATTTGTAATCTTTGCGCCACTGGCGGTATTCGAGCTAAGGTGGCAGGCAATCTACTCACATCTGATTTCATATCGGATAACAGCTCTTCTAATTGATTCAATACCTGAGAAAAATTCCAAATAAATAATCGAATTTTCTTATAAGACATTTAAAATGGTATCCCTTAAATACCTTATGTAAAACGGCATTCGCTGGCTTATTACCAGCCAAACTTTCTTTAGAGAGGTGTTGATGAGATTCAGCTAAACACTCGACTTCTGCGAAACGAGCATTCAAAGACATAGCTGGATGATTTGGATCTTGCGTAAGGTTCAAGTACGCTGCTCTACGAAGTTGTTCTTCGATAACTAAAGCTTGCTCGAGAAGCTGAAGGTAAAACATAATCATTATTTCATAGTTATTCGCGATTTGTGATGCAATTTTTGAAATAAATCTTACTTTAAATCTACGGGCTAAAAATTTATTTTTGATTTCCAAGAAATTTCCCTTGCCAATGTCCATTTTGAAAGGTTCATTAATTATATTAAACCTCAAGTCATTTTGAATATCTTGCCAACGTCCGTATCCATGGGTTACAATTCCAGCCAAAAGCCAGAAATCATGTCTGCGTAGGAAAAAAAATTAAAATTAATTAGACGTTTATCAAATAGAAACAGCACTTTATCAAACCACATCTTCCTAACCGTCTATGCCAGATCTCATATTCACGCCCAGGTACCGCAGCCTTCTCTTCATTGATCCATAAAGTATGAAGTTCGGTAAAACCACCGTCGGCTATATTGAACATGAAAGTTCTGTTCAGTTTTTCATCTTCACTTCCGATACCAGCAGCTACTTTCACTTTATCCATCAATTTCTTAGTTTCTTCGTCCATTTCTATTTTGACTTTCTCGATTACAGGTTCCTAAAGCGAAAAAAATTATCAATCTTTCATTTGAAAATACACAAAGATACCCTGAAAAAGAATACGCACTTTTTTCTCTTCGCCTGGCTCTTCTTTAATGCTTTTCACAATGGAGCCATTTTCAACAGGTTTTTCTTCTTTCTTTTCTTCCGATGGCGTTTCGCTCTTATTAGACGCGTCTTCTGCTTCTACTTCGGATTTCGTTTCTTCAGTTACAGCTTTTACTTCTGGTTCTTTTTCCTTATTTTCTGGGGGGTTTTCGGCGGTACTTTCATCCTAAACGAATTGATTTATAAATTATTAAACATCGCAGAGGAAAAAAACTTTTCGATGTAATTATTAAATTAATCACCCACCTTTTTAGGTTCTTCTTGTTCTTTTTCGTCAGTAGACGGTTTCACTTCAGTTTCTTTGGTTTCTTCAGATTTAGGATCTTTCTCTTTCTCCGGATTTATATCAGCGGTCTCTTCTTTCACCTCACTTTTCTCAGTAGTTTCCTGTAAAATTACTTGAATAATTTTTTTTTCAAAATTTCTCACATTCATTTTTCAAGATGACCCTTGACGTACATCAGAAGTAGAAGCAGTTTTTTCGTCTTTGTTCGATTCCTTATTCTCTTCGTTTGTTGAAGTATTAACTGACTGTATACTTCCGTCAGTAATAGCGGGTTTGGGAGTATCGCCTTCAATGGCTGGTTTAGTTTCACTCGGTGGGAGTTCATTTCTCACCGGATCTATCGGTTTACGAATCAGTTCGGGAACACTATAATACCCGTTTATATGCTCAAATTCTTTGACCTAAAATTAAACGCGAATAAATAAAAAAAAAATCGTAAAAATAAAAAACGATGAGTGACCATTTCGTACTTTTTTCCTTATCAAAGACATGACACCTATTCTTGTCAATACATGTTGCCTACTTAATCCTTCTCTGGGGACACCATCGGCGAATGTTTCCGCATTATCGGCTCCAGGCTCGCATAAATGACGCATAAATAATGAAACATAAGCTTTGAAATTTTTTTCTGACTTTCCTCGTAGATCACGAACCAACCTGAATTTTTTCCATCAAAAGAACAAAATAGTTCATTAAAAAAATGATTATTTCAAAATATCACCGAGTAACGTACCATTGAGATTTGAACGAGTCTTGAGGAGGCATTCCGAATCTCATAATAGCATTCAGGAAAGCTTTACGTTGTCTGGCATTGAATCCTAGAACCTGTAATTAAATTTATCGAGAAAAGTAATAAATTTGTACATAATTCTAAATAAAATGGTGAATTTATGACATACCTCGATATTTCCACCCACACGAGCCAACAACGGTGGCAGTGGTCTATCTTTCTCTTCTTTACGTTCCAATTTACGTTTGCCACGTCTTCCAGTTTCTCCTATAAATGGGAGGATTCAATTAGAGAGTTGTAAAATTTAAATGAAAGTTATAGGAAGATGAAAAAACATACCATCTTTTTCGTCAAAATCGTCATCTTCTTTGTCATCATCTACAAAGGGGAAAAGCACAGATTTTATGACCAATTAAAACATTAAATGAAATTTTAAAATGTTGAAAAGTTACCAGAAGGAGCAGAGAAATCGGAATTATAATCGGACAGATTTTCTTGCCACGTTGAATCGTCAGGTCTATCGATAACACCGCCATCGTTATAGTTGACTTGTTTACGGACACGTTTTCCCTTGCCCAAAGTTCTAGAAATGTCTTCTTGCTGTTGCTCGTAATGATGTCGCAGTAATTTAACCCAATAGGCGGGATCGGTGTTTTCGGCTTCTTGTTTTATAACTTCGGTGCCTACTTCTTCCTCCTAAAAAATCGAAACGTTAATGCGAGCTACGTAATAGGATCAAAATACAAAGAAGTGAGTAATTCTCACCTCCTCTTCTTCTTTGGTGACGTAACTGGCTACTTTGAAAGAAGATAGATATTCGTTGGACCAATTTTCTTTCTGTTCGATACCCATTTTCGTTCTGTCCAATAAATCTTCAACAGCTTTATCATCGTAGTGAATAGCTTCGTCTTCTTTACCCTAAAATGGGTCACGATACGATATTACCAAATTATATACAATAATTTTTGTCGATATTGAACGTTCTTACCTCTTCTTCTTTGAATAATTCTTCAGTACCGAATCTTAAAATATCGTCCAATTCTTGTTTCGTGAAATTAGTTTGTTTACTTCCCATACCGGGTCGAACGACTAAATGTGTCAACATCATTTTTCGTTTGGCTACTTGAGTTACTCTTTCTTCGACCGAATTTCGGGTCACAAATCGATAAATCATTACCTAAAGGATGAAAATACCAATAAATATTTTGAGCAGTTTGAATAAAAAAAAAAACACTATACGACTTACTTTGTTTGCTTGGCCGATACGATGAGCACGCGAGAAAGCTTGAATGTCATTGTGAGGATTCCAATCAGAATCGTAAATAATTACAGTATCAGCAGTGGCTAAATTAATTCCGAGACCACCAGCTCTGCAAAATTTGAAAAATATATTTAGAATTTCGAGAAAAGTGATGAGATTATTTTTCAACTCACCTCGTTGAAAGTAAGAAGACGAATTGCTGTGCACCGGGAGCATTGAATCTGTCGATAGCTTCTTGACGCAAGGTACCGGTGATTGATCCATCAATTCTTTCGTATTTATAACCTTCGCCTTCGAGGAAATCTTCCAAGATATCCAACATTTTGGTCATTTGCGAAAAAATCAACACCCTAAAAATTAATTTCATGAAAGAAATTTGTTTCAAAATCCACCAGTCGAATAACGTGATCAAGTAAATAACCTGTGTCCAGAATCGCGCAATTTTCTCAACATTTTCGCTAATAAGACCAACTTTCCGGCAGCTTTAGTCAAAGCTTGAATTTCGTAACTGCCATTAGGACCGGAAGGGGCTTCTTGGGCAGCAGCGGGGAAGAGGTAAGGATGATTACAACATTTTTTCAAATCCATCATGATATTCAATAACGAAACCTGCTGTCCACCTCCTTTTGGATTTAACGCCTCGTAATTACGAGTGAGAATATATTTGTAGTATTTTTTCTGCATTGGAGATAATTCTACTCGAACGATAAATTCCGATTTGGATGGCATATTCTAAACATAATTATGAAATTAATATTTGGTGCAAATGCTAATCTAAAAATAGGGCGACATGAATGAAAATTACCTTCAACACATCAGCTTTCAATCTTCGCAACATATGAGGTCCCAACATTTCGTGCAACCTTTTAACTTGTTCTTCTTTCGAAATATCCGCAAATTCATTTTGGAAAGCCGACAGATCGTTGAACTTCTCCGGAGTCAAGAAATTCAACAAATGAAACAATTCTTCGAGATTATTTTGCAACGGTGTTCCGGTAAGTAGTAATTTATTAGCGATATTGTATTGAGCCAGCAATCTGAAAAACTATTTCAAAGAAAAAAACCATAAGTTTCGATTCTAAGAGAACGACTCTAACATAGCTGAAAAATATCGTACTTTGGATTGATTGCTTTTGAGACGATGAGCTTCATCGACGACTAAAACAGCCCATTCAATGGACCCTAACAGGGACGAATCGATGGATATGAGTTCGTAACTCGTCAACAAGACGTGAAATTTGAAATTAGTCGTCTTCATTTTGGAAGCTTTGCCAGCATTCATACGAACAGCGTTTTCTTCGAATGACAATTCATTTTCTCGGATAACCGCTCTGCTATCTTTGTCTCCAACGTATGTAACGACATAAAAATCAGGCGCCCATGTTTCAAATTCTCGCTCCCAATTGATGATCGTGGATAATGGAGCGCTGACCTGTATTCCAATCGATTATTACTACTACTTTTCTGGCGGAAAAGAGCTGAGAATTTTGAAACGATATCTTACCAAGAAAGGTCCTTTGCAATGCCCTTCTTTGAATAAAGAATACAAGAAGGTAATCGTTTGAATTGTTTTACCAAGACCCATCTCGTCAGCTAAAATCGTATCGATTCCTTGTCCCCACGAATATCGCAACCAATTCAAACCTTCTAATTGGTAAGGATGTAATGCCATACCAGTTTCTCCGATAAAGTCGGGCTGTTTGTCATACTTCCTTTTCAAATCGGTGACCGGCTTCTCAGGCGGTGGATTAAATCGTTTGCTGAACAAGAATTTAAAAAATATATTCATCTGTAAATTTTATTAAAATACGTAAGAAATTAATAAAGAGTATTAGTCATCTTACAACAAAGACTTTGGTTCGCCATCATTATCGAGACTTTCCTTCGACTTCTTTTTACTTTTGCCTTTTTTGTACCTTTTCGACGGGTCCATCGAAGCACGTAAATCCTAAAAAAAAAAAAAAAAAACATCGACAACAATTCTCAAACTAAATTGGTAATTTAGATGAAGAAATGATTACCCAATAATACTCGATCGCTTTTTTGAAATTAGGAATATCTTTAGATTCATCTTCCCAAGTTGCTAAATCATACGGCAGGTCTCGCCATTTAACCAAGTACGTAGTTCTACCGTCTTTAAAAGTACGGTGATTGATGATTCTATGAATGATCAGCCATTCTGGTTTCACTCCGTATCTGCCAACAGCGGAAATAATATAGACTTATTCGAGCACAACAGGAAAGCAATAATACGATATTTACTTGTAATAGGTCTCATCCAGAGCTATTTCGTTTCCTTTACTATCTGTCACTCGTTTCAGGCAACCATCATCGATGGGTTCTTCAATTAGCGGAGGTTCTTCCATATCAAATTTACGCACATAACTTCTCATCAGGACCGGATGGAAGACTTCAAGCTGCAGAAAAAATCAAAATATATTCTTAACTTGGAACTACTTTCTATGAGGCCAAATAGGATGCAGACCTGTAGCTCAGATATCCATTCACAATCCCAATAAGATCTTTCGTGCCATTTGACAAACATTTCTCTCGGTCTTTGTCGTAAACTTTTCTTTTTAGAAGCGTCATTCGATTGATTAGGATCTGGTTTATACCTCCAGGTTAGAATTTTATGTACTCTACCTGGTAACGGTTTCGCCTAGAAAGGAAAATAATGAATTTTAGGTAATCACTTTTGTGTAATTGTACAAATCCAAAGCAGTAATATTTCTTACCGAACACCGAGGACATTTCCAATCACCATCAGGAATGCAGGGCAAAGGAGGGTTCAAACAGAACGTGTGATACGCTGATGGACAAGAATCGCAACATAATAATTCGCCACCGTCTTTGCAAACTCTGAAAAAATGCAGGGTATAATTTTTGTTTCAAATCTTATTCTTTCGACCTACGATATACACCTGCAAAATTCTTGATGTTCGTCGTCATCTTCTTTTTCAGGTACACCGCCTTCTTCACAATGCGGGCAGGACCATTTACCTTCAGGAGCTTCTTCTAACTCCGGTTCCAAACAAACTAAATGATAAGCTCTCGGACAGGTATCGCATAAAATGATTTCACCACCTTGTTGACAAACCTCACAGTAATCTTGATGGTCCGTCTGTGGTAATAAATAAAACGAATAAATAAAATCGTCCGATAGAAAAAACTTGAAGCAATAAAAAGTGACTTTACAGTAGTAACTTCGTAGCCGTCCTCATCACCACCAGGGAATTTAGAAGTAGTTTTCGTTTTCTTCTTTTTCTTCTTATTCCCGAATTTGGTTTTGGCCTTACGTTTGACCGGAGCTTCAGCGGGGTCTTGTGCCGGAGCTTCAGTTTTTTCAACCGATGCTTCTTCGGCGTCTTGAAGCATTTGCTCGAATTCGGCGTCCGAATCACGATCCGAGGCTGCTTTTCCTGCGCTTCCTCCTCCATCTTCGTCCTTTAGTAATCAATTCGTATCATTTTACCCATAGTGATTTAAACATACAGGTAAATTAAATACTAACCGAACTTCCATGTCTTCTTTTGCCTAATTTGATTTTCAACGTGGGTACCTTCGAATTACTAGAACTTTTTTTACTTGTGCTTTTCTTGCTACGACTGCTGCGTTTCTTTTTCTTATCTTCGAGTTCTTCGTCTTCTTCGTCGATTAAATCTTCCTGAGCCGGAGTCTATTTAAATGTGTTATGTAATAAAAAAGCGAACGACATTTAAGCACGTGAAGAACTCGACTCAAGTACCTTTGATGTTCGCGTACGCGTTGGCTTAGGTGTATAATCGGGTTCTTCATTTACATCTGATTCTGCTTGTTCAGCGTTTGGATTTTGACTAGAAAAGTCGCGCCATTTCGCTGCTACCAACATCATCAATTTGCCCACCGGTATCTTGGGATTTTCTTTGGCAAGAATAGGACGAACATGTTGAGCGTAAAATTTATAGGACGTTAAGTTTTGATAATCCGCCTCAGTATATTGGATTTTCACATCGTTTAATCCGTACGTTGCGCAGACTTCTTCGACAGATGGCATAACTGAAATCATATCGAAATATACTTAAATACGCGAAGAGATCCATCTACCTTTTTATTCTCTAATTTACATACCAGCGTTATCAGTTGGAGTTGAAACAGCAGCCGCAACTGCAGGGACGGGAGGAGTTGCAACCGGAGGCGATGCCGAAGAATTGTTTTTGGCGGAACCTGATTTAGATTTTTTAGATTTTCGGCTCGATCCGTAATCTGAATCAGCGCCATTGTCGTCATCGTACATAAAATCACTTTCCTAGAAGTATACAGGAATTACTTTGGTTCGATCATGGAAGTATTAATGAATTAACGTGTTGTTGCACAGAATTGCAAACATACCTCGCCTGCACTATCTCCTCTTTTTCGTTTTTTTCGTTTCTTTTCTTTTCTCAGTTCGCTCTTTGTTTTTCTCTTCTTGCCCTTTTTCTTTTTGTTCCGCGTGTCTTCGGGGTCATATTCGTCTTCTTCTTCCTATAGTTATACATTGATATGCGTAAATAACAAAGGCTATGATAGTTTTATGAGTATACAGATATAACCAAGTTTACTAACTTCAACGGGTTTCTCTTCATCTGATAATGCTCCATGAGGATTAGATTCATCTATATCATCTGTAAAAAGCATATCGTAAGATGTTCACGTAGTTTAGAAGAATGAATAACAATAAAACAACCAACAAGCCCAGCGGAGTTTACGACCCATAGCAATAACTTAGTCGACTATTATGAAAATTGACTAATCCATCACTTGAGTGTATTTTTATCAATTCGCTATCAACTTGGACGTTTTCTATAAATTTATACTTTTTCAAAAAAAAAGGTTTATTCAAACTATGATGGACCGAAATTAGTTAGGTCAAGTTGACAAAATGCCAAGATTCTAATAAGAGATACAAATGAACAAAAGAAAATATCACTAGATAATGAAGTGATTTTTCTTATTTTTGCAATATCAAACAGAGAAGTGTAGTAATTTGGTGTAGTAATTAGGTAAAATTTGTTTTCTGAAATACAAAACAACCGATTAAACTAATAATAATTATATATCAACAATTTACCGGCAAAATCATTTTCAGCTTCATTGGAATCCATGTTTATCAACGATAATTTAAATCGAAAAAATAATAAATTAACCTATTAAGGTGCCATTGTACGACTTCATAATTAATATTTCAATTAATTGCACTCAAGCAATCCACGCAAACACGCTGAGTAATGTACGCTGGTCGCTGAGGGTGCTCTCAAATCTCAGCGCTCTTGTTTTTGTGTTTTGTTTTGTTTTTTTTCCTGGACGGCGCTGCTAAAGAACTGACGAAGTGACGAATCAAGTCACGCCGCCATTTTTATTCATTTTGATAAATCAGAGATGGAACGATTACCGATTGTAATCGATTATAATCGATTATGGTAGTCCCAATTATTAATGGAAAAAATAATCGATTAATCGCCTAATCGGAGTTTAGCGCTACATTTGCTCAATGCTCAATTTGCTGCTTCCTGATTGGTTAATGGACGTTTGCGTCGAAAGAAAAGTTGGAAAGGTCGACAAAGCTCAAAAATTTTATTTTCATAATTATTTTCAAAATAATCGATGTAGTATCGATTAATAATCGTTCCATCTCTGACGCTATGCCACGCCATATACTATTGCGTACCTATTCTACTTGCACGTACCGTACATCGATCTTACACTTATGGATACCCAGCAAGCGCAAGTTATAATGTAAGTTTTTCGCTCAGGATTGACCACTGACACTGAGGGGAACGGTGTGACCGATGCATATACCAACTGCGCATCCGTCTGCGCAAGTTTGATTAGAGTATAGTGATTTAAGAAACACATGGAACATTGTTTATTACATGCGCAGAAAAGATGCGCAATTGTTATAATTATGTATTCTATGTTGCACAAATACAAAGTGGGCCTGCTGGGTATCCATATGTGTAAGATCGATGGTACCGTACCGTACCATCTTCCTTTCTTGAAAGGTAATTATGCTGCCCATTGTTTGCCCAACTTGATCGCCATTTCCAGGTCGAAAAAATGACATGCAAAATTTATCGTGGTGTGACGCGGCCCCGGCGCGAGCGCTCGTCATCCACTTGAAAATGAGAAAGTGAACGGGATCGTGCTCTGCATTGCCACATGGCTGCGAACTGAAAGTCGAGTCCGCCCGCCCTTTTACCACGCTACTTTGGTCGGATGGTATCCATTCCCCATCGTACAGCCTTTGCTGCCATATGCTGGTTTCGTTGCGACGCTACATATGGTGGGTGACTGCAGATACGAGTACCTATATTATGTATTGGAACTGGGAAGGTTAGTGGTTCCAATCTAATGCGGGTATTTTATGTGAAAAAGCATAAAGTGGTTAGGATTTCCAATGAGCAAAACGAAGGCATGGTACGGTACGGTGCGGTGCGGTGCGGTGCGGCATGCAGTGTTCACCTACCGGGTGTACAAGAATATGTGAACCCCCCTGGGATTTTTGGTTACAAAAAGTTAGGTTGGCAACATATTTAACGCAATGCGGTTAGTGAACAAAAAACTGATTGGTGTTTGTACTGTTTGAGTTTGATTAAGTATTGTTTATTTTGAATTCAGAGTTGCCAACATAACTTTTTGTAACAAAAATCCC
>FIZV01079712.1:0-15640 GCA_900050545.1 Trionymus perrisii
AAAAAAAAAAAAAAAAATTAAATTTTTTTTTTCGGGTTTAAAAAAAAAAAAAAAAAAAAAAAAAAAAAAAAAAAGGAATCACAATAAATTTAAAAATATCTAGAAACTTGGAATGAACTATTTTGCGAGTATATTTTTTGAGCAATTATGTATCTACGAGGAATGAAAAATATTTTGATTTTTAGTAAATAAATCTTCTATAATTAATTTTTAAATGGAATGTTATTCGTAGATGTATGTATATCAGGTAATTCCTTACTTATAACAAAATAAAATAAACTTAATAATTTAGGTTAAAAACAATTTCCCTTCATAGATATCCATCCTGTCATGTGCCTATTCAAATTAAAGCGTTCAATATTTTCTGCAGAAAAAGAAACATCTACATATTCAAGATGTTAAGAATTATTTTTAAAAAATGAATGACTTTTGTTGTACACCGGACCAGTACACAATATTCTAGGTTCTGAGAATCGCACCGAACATCGTAGGTGTTGGAACATTATACTTTTCATTTTGAACTTTGCAAACGCGTCGATGAATACAGAGTATCCGGGAAGCATTTTACAAAACTTCAGATGTACACATAGGGTTTACCTTTAAAATTGAAGGAGCAATGAAAAATAAAATTGAAAATTTTTTTATTGGGTAAATGGGTAGTGCAAAAAAAAAAAATTTTTTTACTCTCGAGGTTGTTTGCCTATACCTGAAAAGTGGAAATGAAGGTTTTACAAAGCTTTGAAATTTAAATTTTTACATCTCAGTAGCGCCTTAATTTTCAAACATTAGCAAAAAATCTCAAGAGTAAAAAAAATGTTATTTTTTGCACTTCTCATATGGCAAATCAAAAATGATTTTTTCAATTTTATTTTCCCTTGCTCCTTCAATTTTTGAGATAGATAACACGTGTATAGAACATTTTTTGTTCGAAGGCGATGGTATCCAAATCTGAAGTTTCATAAGGTGCTTCCCGAACACCCTGTATAACACATGAACACATGGCCTCATTTAGTAGTTTTAGAATTAAAACTAAATAAAATATAAAATAATAAGAGGTTAAATTATTATTATAAAATAGTAATATCAAAGTCTATGATATGGTAAAGTTTTCGCTACAAAATTATCATATAACTCAAAAATGGTTCAACATTACATTTTAAATGCATTCCAATTGGTTTGTTAATGAGTTATGGCGAGTACAAGTACATTAATTTATGAAATAATTCAATTCAAAGAAAAATCATTCAGTCTACTGTTTTAGTTGAAGAAAAAAAACCATTTCATTTGTACGAAAGAATTACGGTTCATGTCCATTTAAGTAATAGGAAGGCGGAAAGTCATCAATTCCCATCAAAAATAGTACCTAATAATAATTAATAATAATTGGCACCTTTTGATTTGAAATTAAATGCAAAAAAATAATTTAGGAAAATTATGCAGAGCTCATCAATGAAATTGCGAGAACTCTCTACAACCATGCTACAACGAAATAAATGTATTAATTAACTTAGCTCGATTCCATCTTTTCTATTAACAGTAACGATTTAAGATACAAACAAATATACACTTGAGGAACTGACGATTATAAACTTAAGAAGAATGGCTTTTAGCTAACTCTGCAGTACGAACAATCTTACATTTATGCTTTTCGCTTTAAGTTTTTCTGGTAGGTTAGGTACCTATAAGTTAACTTCAAATATACAGAGGAAAGAAAAAAAAAACTTGAGAAATTCTTATATCATAATTTGTTCGCATACATCTGTGATTTAAATGCAACGCTGTTGAATTTAAAGAAAGGAAAAAGGAAGAATTTAATTAACTTAGAAAACACGAAGAATCACAACATTATAATGGCAAGTCCTTTTACGTCATCTAGTTCTATAAGTAGAATTTAGATACTTACTTAATACAACAAAAATCAGTCAAAATAATAACTCACACAAACACAAATAATCAACAGTCAATTTCTCGATAGTTAGAAAACTTTGAGAACGCCATAAGAATATAGAAGCCAAATAGAGATCGAATTAGGAAGTTGCTTCTTAACGAACATTTTTTCCCCTTAACAACCGACGTGATGATTAAAAACTTCGTCATGTTAGTAAAATTAATAACTATCTTTCTACAATAATAAAGAAATAGATACTAGGTAATCAATCGAATTAAATATCGCATTCGTTTAAACTACGTATTAATCTTCGGTTTGCTTTTTAGGCGACACTCGTTTAATTAATTTACGGAATGATTTGGTCCACTTGGTTGATCGGCGTATAGAATTTGACTTACTACGAGAGAGCGAAGAATCGCATAGTTCAGACGAAAATCCCGAATCCGAATAAAATCCATGGCCTACTAAAGATGATTCTGTAGAATTTTTACATAATTCACGTTCATCTTCGCTTTCATTTGGTGTCGAACATTCATCTATATATGGAATGTGCGAAGGTTTACTTGTAGTCGGTAAGTAACTCTGCATTGAAGAAAATGAGCATTCGGATAGGCGTTTGGCAAGTTCCGCGCAGCTGTCTTCTAGAGAGTCTAAATCGAAAAGACCACTCTCACGCTTGTGATGTTCGTGAAATGGAAAACAACCCATGGTTTTGTTGTTACGCCTCCTAAAATTTATACGTATAAGACTTATAAATATGGAAAAATTTATATTTTATTATTTAAAAAAAAAACATCCGATTAAAAACCAGATGTGTCCATAAATTTTATTTCGTGTGACTGATATTATAATCGATAGGTATCTTTCTTCATGATTTTGTTGATAGATTTTGTAATGAAAAATAAACCTGAACGGAAAATATATACCTAAATGAAATAAAATCGTCAATTGATTATTATCATCAATTGTACAACCACAAACACTTCTTCCAACCGAAAATATTCAAGATGAAGATTACAAAATAAATTAACATCCTGGTTCATTCCATAGTCTAGGTACGTTACACGTAGGTATTTCGTACAAATTTTAGAAAAAAATCTTGAGAGAAATCGAGTTATTACCGAAAAAATAAGACGTCGATTTTTAGGTATTTTTCAACCTTCAAGTTTGATCATCACTGAACAACAAACATTGTTAAATAAACCCTAATTACATTTTTCAAGGTTACCAAAAAGTTTAAAAATTTTGAACTAGCGGAAACACAAATTACCGATGACACGAAGCGCTAAACTCTTTCATGAAAACGGAAATATTTGAATAAATTATTCTTTCGTCTAATCGTCTTATCGAATTTATTTCTTACGTAAAACAAAAACATTTAATATAAATGTATTATGTATGATTGTATGTATTCATTTTAAACAATTCCAAAGTTGTTTTTTTTACATGCAGTTTCCATGAACAACAGTTACATGGTTCGTTACAAGTGAACGATTCTGCAAACCTTTATAATTATTGAAACAAGTTTTTATACATTGAATTTTAATTCATTTTCTGATCAAAACGGACATTTTTTGGCTCGGACGCAATTTATTAAATGGAAAGTAGATCACGTCTACAGCAGAAACAAGCATACAACAACCGGTATTGATGACATAATTTACTCATTTATACTTTTTAATACCTACTTAAACGTATCTGACTGGAACAGAAACAAGACGTGAGATGGATAAACAATACTCTACTAGACATGAGTTGTGCATTATTCATCAATGATAAGGAAATACAAATATTTGCTTCAGTTCGGATAAGATAAAGTGAAGGGCAGATGTTTGCTCAAGATGGCAAAATTGAAATGAAATAAAATTTGTATGCATGTACTTGGTTGTAATAAAATCAATCTAAGTATGTAGGAAAATTTCACTTTACTGAAAACTAGATTAACTATCCAAAAGTGACGATGTATACTTCTCGGGGGGGGGGGGGGCATTTTAATAATGCTCAAAGATGATTTAAACGGATTCTTATACGTAAAAGTATGCCGTATGGGAGAAAGGGCAAGGAAAAAGTTAACTCACCGCGACATCGGATATTCGCCAAATGTAGCGCGTGTATAGGCACAAACAGAACATTTTCGGCGCCTGCATGTAGCTAAATGTTTCATCCCTTTTTTTAATTGGCTATTCAAAGTTGCTGATTGCTTGGCTTTTGCTTTTAAATCGGCCATCTATAATTCGAAAAATGGAAAATGAACACAGTTGAAAAATAAGAAAATATGTAATATAAACACCAAAACCCACTTGTTGTTGTAATTTCATCAAGTTTTTTCTCTTTCCTGCAATAAGGGACTCGTCATGAGGCACTTTACGTTCTAAATCTCCAACCACTTCTTTTAATTCGGTGTTCTACAAATTATCAAAAAATTAATGACAATCAAAATAATGGTATATAAAACGGTAAATCAATTTTTTCTAGGAAGTAGTCGAGAAAACATCATTAGAAATTGGCATCTTTACAAAATGCCTCTTTCAAGTCGAGAGGGGTGTCAAGATTATTAAATGAAGAAACGTTGTGATTTTAAATACAATAATGTATATCAATCCAATTACTACAAGTAGGTTATTATCTTAGGATAGTCCAAGTAGGTCATTTACTTCAATTAAAAGAAAATAAAAAACCTATAAATTACAGAAATAGAAAAAAAACTCGAGCTCACTTCTTTTTCTAAATCATTCTTTTCTGTAACAATGTCACTCATCTGTTTCATCAAATCGTTTCTAGTTTTTTCAAAGTTGTGCCTTTTAACTTCCGAATCATCTGCTCTTAAACGCAACTAGAAACAACAAGAAAAATATAATGACTAATATTAGCAAAAATTGAAAAAGTGTAATAGACTTTTCAAAAAATACCTGTTTGTACAACTCATTTTTATCTTTTTCCAATTGCTCTTTCAGTTCTTGAATTTTCTCTTTTTCTTGCCTCAGCTACAAATAGTGTAAAGCACGGTAGATAGAAAAAAATGCGAAGGTTTAGTTGAAAAATGAAAAATAAATGAAAAACGTACTTTTTCACAGTCTTCTTCTAAACGAAATATTTTTTCCAGCTGTTTGAACAACTCTTCATCTTTTTCTACCAATTGTAAGTCTTTCAGTTCCAATTTTCTCTCCAACTCCTGTTTTGATTCGATTAAACTGTCGCGTTGATTCTACGTAAACGAAATATTTACCAAGATAATGAATAATATTACGCTGAACGAAGAAAGTTCTACACAAAAGTTCTAATTACCTTCACTTCGTGATATTTCTCTTCTAAAAAGTACGAAATATTTCTGGCCTCTTCATATTTCTGAGAAATATCCAAATATTTCTCATAATGTTTCTTGAATAATACAAATCTGCAAAGTTGAAACGAAAGAATTAATAAACTGCAGTAAAACCACCTAGGTTATATGAAAACCGAATACTCACTTGTAAAAATCATTTTTCGAGATTATATCTCTGATACTGCATTCTGCATCTGCTTTATCTGATACATCGATATATTTACTATTTCTGTGCGAAGAACATTCGCTATCATCAAAACAACCGGTTAGCTTAAGTACAGGTATTTCTGGTTCAGTATCACGTTTCTCTGACGAAATCGTATTCATTTCGCTGTCACTGTAGTACAACGACAATAGTTTTGAATTACGAGATGGCACGATATCGTCATCGTAAACCACACACGCATCTTTTTGAATTTGAATAGCAGCATCACTGATACCATGATGTATTTCGGGTTCCATGAAAGGTGCGTTTTGTAAAATCAAATCATCACTTTTACTGTGCACAAGTTCCGGGTAGTCCGCAGTTTGGGCATTTTCTTCAAAGTTATAGCGAGGTTTGATTAATGGTTGAAAACTGTCTTTTGAACAATACCAGAAGTTTTCACATGAATTCGATCGGCTTGAAATGAGTAAATCAGTCATCGCAGCGCTAATTATTCTTCAGAATACTATCAACACAACAACTGAACATAACACCCGCACCTGATGATTGAAATAAATTATTAGGTCACTACGGTAACAAAAAAATATATGAATTCAATTCAAAGGCAAGATAGGTAAGCATTTCATATTAATACGATTGTGAAGTAGAACAGATATTTAGATTTAAAAAAGTACCTGCTACCTACTTAGAAAAAACTACAGCTTACCGAGAATCTGAATGAATATCAGTATGAAAATTGGGGCATCAAATAACTTATGAATGCTGTGAAATAATGGACTTCAAATCATAGGAAATCTTTACACAGCGATGTAAGCATAATATAAATAAAATGATTGAAAGTCGCGGATCACTTCACTCGCTCCCAATAATCTCAAAATTATATCAAAACAAAAGAGCTCTTCAAGAGTAAAAGCGCAATGTAAACAAACACGGTTTTGTAAAAATATCTGCACACTACGACATCAACTCTAGCCTCCACTGATTGAGGCACGAAAGTAAAATTGAAAAAATCTATACAATGAAAGTACGTACAAACTGTACAAACTACAACTTTTAATCCTCGACGAATCGACGATTAAACTTGGATTAAACAATTACTTTACGAAGTACGAACTACTACAATACTAGCAAAGTTTACCACAGGGACAGGCACAAAGTAAAGTTATGCAACATGACAACTTGTGTGTATGTATACAATGTAGGAGAATGTAGGCCTAGCCTACGACATTCTACATTCCATTCCGTTTTATTTCAGAAACTAGTACCTTTTCATAACAGTAGATATCGTTAGTTAACTATGCAATAGAATTTTTACGAATCCATTTGAGTTCTAGAGTCGCAGTCAAAGTGCCGACATTCTCGACAAATTCATATTTTTAAAATTTTATTTTAAAATAAAATTATCTTTCATTTTCTCATCATGGACGTGGAACATGGAGAGACGAGACTTCGTGACTGATGATTTTCTTGCCCGCAAGTATAATCTTTTCCAGCGCCCTCAACTTTCATCTTCTCATACTTAGGTATTTATTTTCTTTTTATCTTTATGATAATCTTCACTTCAGTCTTCAACTACTTCACTGTCAGTTCGGGTTAGATTTTTTGCGAGAAAAAAACAGTGTCACCTAGCATTTCATTAGGTATTGTATTTGTATACTATGCAATTTCAGTAGCATGAGTAATGGGCACTAGATACCTTACAGACGGTAGCTACATGTACATATTATATCGATATCGATTCATTTTCTTTACATTATTTTAATTTTTAGATTTATCCATTTATCACTATGCCACAGCATAATATTATAATTACCGGGTGCACAAGAATATTTGAACACCCTTCAGGGAAAATTTTTAAAAAGTAGTGGTATGGTAACACTGTTTTACCTAAACAAACACATGTTTTCGATTTGTTATCAATAATAACAATATATTTTGTATATTTGGTATATACAATGTTACCAATCACCTACTTTTTAAAAATTTTCCCTGAAGGGTGTTCAAATATTCTTGTGCACCCGGTATGTATAAGCCACTTTGACTTGGCATTGGCATACCTGATTGTCTCGAATGAGCCCAATCAATATTCAAAAATAATTATGTAGGTACTTGACAGATCAAGTTGATGTTAAAGTTGTAAATTGTAATGAAAATCCAAATGGATGCCTTCTCCATAGGTTAATACCTATAATATCTACGACAAGTTTCTCACAATAACGGTAATTTGCCTACCTATACAGCCTACAGGCTACATTACACTTACACATTGCCATAATGCAGTAATGTCGTTTTGGAAAATGATTATTTTATCGAATAACGTAAAAATTGAAAAACTTCAAAAGTTTTCTTTATTCAAGAAACGTACATGTAAATAGAAAAATAAAAATTGATCAGAAATGCAGAACCAGTGGCGTATTTAAAGGGGGGGGAGGGTCTACGAGATCTGGACCCCCTTTACGACAGAAAAGTTGAAAAAACGATGAAATTTCAGCTTTTAAAATAATGTCTTTTTCTACTAAAAATTTCGCCCTCGCTTCGCTCAGGAAAAATAATTTTACTTATGTTGACAATATACTATACATATTTTTCTCAATGTTGCATGATTTTTTTTTGACGAAGCCCCCCCCTCTCCCTTACGACTGCTTGGGTACCCATAAAATTATAAAACAAATTTATGACTTATCTCTACAAAATCAGAAACATTTCCATTAATAAATTCATGTCTGACGTTGCTTTATTCAATAGGTACCTACCCATCTATCTACCTACAGTCCTATGCCCTACATAATTTAAATTTCAGTGTTTCACAGCGAGTTTTGTTTATTTTGTATATATTTGGTAGGTATTATATTAGTGAGGCACATGCCTGAACATCAACGTACATGTACAGTTTTAGCTCAATCTTAAATTGATTAAAAATTTTATTTTTAATTGCGAATAGGTATTAAATACATGTGCGAACTTTAAACGACGAGAGTAATGTAACAAAACTTGAGGTAATGAATCGAGAACGTAACAGAGAAAAAATTACACTTTGTTCAAGAAATACGTTTATTTTTACAGGTTACAGGATACTGTTACTGGTACGTGCTGCGTGAATTTATAAATGTGAACGCAAAAGCCTGCGAGTACGCAAGTGATAGGATGTGGAGTGAGAAAGAGGGAAGGGGAACAATGCGAAAGCTATCGAGCCCCCATCACGAAAGTTTAACGTAGCTTTCTCAGTTTTCCTAGTTGAGTTGAACTTGCTAGAGGGATGACGAAAACGAATCATATCAATGAAGTATGGAAGCTACCAGCTCTTCCCCCGTTAGTCCCCTCGAATTTACGAGGTAATTTATAATATCTTTCTATTTTTTTTTTCGTTTCATTATCTTGCAATAGGTGCACATTCGTTTGAATTTCTTAGCTTACCTATGTATAAACTTTTCAACTTGCAAATAATTTGAAAAATGGTGACTTTCATTTGCTTTTTGTCGCATTTTTTATACTCGTATGTAAACGTACTCTATCCTACATTTTTCTTTCAAGATATAGAGTAGCTAATAGCTATCTGCAAAAATATCAATGTTGAAAATATTAATAAGGCATGGTAACTTTTGACCGCCTCATGAGCTGATGAATATGATACTTGGCTAAAATTCAATGTACTCATACTTTTAAATTAAATTTTCTATGAACCAACGAGTATCTACTAAAATGAGCTTTATGAACGTTTGTAATGTCGACGCAATACCGCTTCACGATAACGTACTCATCTTATTCATGATTCGTACACAAACGAGTACCTAATTTATTTTGGAATGCTTAATATGTATTTAATAATTATTTTTAAAATTTTCAGACATTAAGGGATTATATTAATCTTACTTTCGTTAGTTGCGTACTTGTACCGTGCAAATGTTTTATACAAACACTATAAATTTCACTATAGGTGCTTGTACCATTTTGACTACCTACCTAATGCATAACTTGGACTTGATTTTTACTTTTAGATTATGTACCCAAGAGTGCTTAATGTGAGTAGTATGTTTAGCTCATATCTCCTGAAAAATGATCGTTCGAAAAATATTTTTTTTATCAACGCATTCGAGATAATAAGTCGTAACTATGAAATTTTCATTTGGAAATTCTAAAAATCCCTATGTTAGAAAAGGTATAGGTATTAGGTATCTATCAACGTCTGATACTTTTGCGGATTGTGGTGTTAATTGAATCCTATCATTGTTGAAGTGAAATTTAGATACTTGTAATTTTGAATTTGCATTGTAGGTCTACGTACGTGTGAAACTTTGTTACGTTAACGTTTAAGTAATATTTATGTAACTTACTCTATATGTATACAATTATAGTCAACGAGTACGTACTACATGCCTTTGATAGAATTATGAAGATAGAAATGAAAATCAATATCATGTCTTGCGGTATAAAACCTACCTACCTATTTATGCACCGAAAGTAATTTTTTTATAACTTCCCTCCAAAGTTGGTTGAAGAAAACACGATGTGAGAAAGTTCGATGTGGAATATTTCATCACAATGAGAAATTGAAAATTACTTGGTGCATTAAAAGTTTGCTCGTAGGTAATGGAAATTCGCTAAATTTTAGCTTTCCTTACATTATGAAACAATGTTTGTGTGAAAGTTTTACTTGTACTTGAAATTCTATAGAGTATGCTGGAGTGCCTTAATTGATTAAAAATCGGAATTATTTGTGTTTACAGTACCAAGGAAGAACCATCGTCAAATCCGCCTAGTCCACTCAAGTCTCACAGTCCGGATTCAGTGATTGTTCATCCTTCTGTTGTAAACGGTGAGTAAATTTTACTTACTTTTAACTTCTCAAAATTACTGAACGTGTGGAAGCTGGAAGTTTTTAGTATATTCTTAAAAAAGAAAAATTAACTAAAAGCTTCATGCACAGCATTTCGTAAGGTATGCAAAGATTCGTCTTCGTATTACTTCATTGAGTATTTATTAAAAATAGGTAACCTAAATAGTTAGAAACGTTCTCGCTATGAGGTAGGGCACAGAGTTATGCAATTCTTTCAACCTAATTGAACGTTAGGAATAAAGAAAAACTACTGAAGGCGTAATACTATATTCTACTTTGATTATTCTTGTAATAGTTAATTGCTTTTATTTCAATTCAAAAATGTGTGAGTAAAGTGAAAAGATTTTCGTGGTTGAAACCTTACACAAGCAATCATAATATTTCATAGAATTTATATACCTATACCCCCTCATTTTCATCATGATAGGTTAATTCGTATCAAAATGTTGGAAATTTCATTGATAGAAGTTCCAATTTAACGTTAAATTTTTTGAAAATAACGCAAACTTCTTCACTGAATCTTTTCCGAGGTTACGGTGTAGAAGTGCTAACTATTGATTTTTCCACGGAATAAAAATTGCTTACTTTTCCATGATAAAAAAACGATACCAACCCAACTTAAGAGAGACAATATAAAGATATGAAAATTGATTCCATTAAAAAGCATTCCCTATTTGCTTTCTTATCCGAATGAACATTAAAATACTAAATTTGATATTTTTGTTTACCTACTTAATCAGTGAACTTTTTCATTTCTGGTTTTCGTGGTTTTCAAAGAATTGTGTGATTGAAATACTAAACACAAAATTAGTAAACATCGTACCTTTGGGATGAGGAAAAAAATAGAAATTTCTTTGTTTTTCTGAGCGAGATTCGTTATGATTGAACAAACTTTTTTTGAAAAGTCAATCAGCTCTGTCGTCACTTTTTATTAAAAAATAATTTCCTATTTTTTTCAATTTTTCCCTCACTGAATTTTTAGGCAAGTAGTGTAAGTACAAGTCGTTCATACTTTTTTTTAAATGTAAAATTTGCCCAATTTACAAAACTTATACATTTTTTTGGTTTTGACCAATCACATGTTTATCCTTTTCACGAGAATTCATTTCAAACTTTTTATTTTCCCAAAACTGAATTTTAAATGGTGCCACCAGTCCCCATTTTGAACATTGATATTTTTTCATTATTTTTTCGAATTAGGAGCTAGTGGCGCATTTAAGGTTCAGTTGAAAGAAAAAAATGGGAGTTAAGTATTTTACAATTTTACAATTAAAAGCAATAACTTTACTTGAATGACAAATCAAAAAATTTTGCTCATTTTTTGTTTTTTTCTTTATGAAGAATATTGGTAGCACCCCTAAGGCACTATTTGAAATCAAGTTGTGGAAAATGAAAATTAGAAATTTATTTTATTCTCATGAAAAGGAACAACTTTGATTGGTATAATCAAAAAAAAGTATAAACATTTGAAAATCAGACAATTTTTCATTTTTCTAAAAACGGAAGATTCACTTAAATTTCAGTGAAGAGAAAAATATTTCTCATAAAAAGGAACAGTTTTTATAGGTTAGAACCCAAAAAATTGCAAAAGTTCAAAAGTTTGGCTATTTTTCATTATTTTTTAAAACGAGTGGTAACATTTGAGATTCCCTTTTGCTTGTAAAAGTTTTTTTTTCTTCTTAATTTTTTTATTGGCCAGTAAAACACAACCACGTGATGAACCTGTTCATAAATTATCAATTGCATGTAGGTAATCACACGTACTCATAGGTATTCTTCCATCGAACAAATTGTGTCTTTTCTCTCCTCACCATTGAAGTCGGGAAGCCATTGATTAATTGTATTTGGCCACGTAATCTTTACGTTTCTTAAATTTTAACCATAGAAATATTTTTCTTCCTCTTTCAAGTAGTAAGTAGGTATACTTTTGAAATAGGAAAATAATACTTGAACGTAAAAAGGAGGAGAAAGCCGCGGGCTTTTAGAACCGGTAAAATATTTTCCTTAGCAACTCGTGTTCGAATACCAGTTTCAACTTTTTACTGTTCTTTAATAACTACGAAGTAGAAGTAGTCTTGGACTCCGTCGTCGGTTTCATCTTGTTCTCAGCTAATGCTATACACCACGAACGAGTCACTGAACTCTGAGCTTCTTGCTTACGTCATTATAACGAACAATCGTCTTTATTTATTTATTCATTTATTTATTTATTTTTGTACTTACTTCGGTGTCTGTGTTGGATGGAAATATGAAATTTTATTATCGTTTTTTATCCAAAAATAATGATCGATGAGGTACGAGTAATTATTAGACGAATAAAAAAGTTTAGGACGAGCATAGATTCATATTCGTATAATAAATGGCGGTAAAAAATGATCAGATGCCACGTGAACCCCCCCCCCCCTATATTTAGTTACCAAAAATGAGAAAAATTGAACAATTTTTTTTTTTTACTACATAATTTTGGCTATTTGACTTAAAAAGTTGACAAATTGACTTAGAAAATTGCCAAATGGACTAAAAAATCTACTTTACCTAAGTAGTTGGTAAATGTTGGTAAATGTTTAGTGTTATTCGCTTCCCTCCTCTCGAAAAATTGCCAAGTTTGTATCTAACTTCTTTGTTTATTTCTGCCATACGACAATTCGCAAATTTGTACCTTATAATAATTATGGACCCTTTAGGCTATTTTTTTGTAATTTTTCTTTCTGACAGATGATAATTTTTAGGGTTAAAAACCAAGCAGATTGCGGTGCAATTAGGTTCCAGGCGCTATTTTAAAAGCAATAAGCGCAGACCTATTATTTTTTGTGAATTGGTATTTATGATTTCAATTTTGAAATAAAATGCAAAATCGACCGGATTTTTTTCCCCCGCAAAAATTACGTTCTTTAGGTTTATGGGAGAAATGTTTTAATGAGTATATCTTTGGACAAACGGAACAAACTAGGAAGTATTTAATAATTCATTGTGCATTTCTTAAAAGTGAATATTAAAAGGGGGGACGAAGATAAACGAGTTATATTTCTAAATGAAAGACAAGAAACTGTAAAAACACAGACGGTATTATCATAGTATTGGTGACGGTGGGGGGAGGGATCTCGTGTAAGTTCTTTCGGTTCACTATGCATTGCAAACACCACGAAACTCTCTCCCCACCATGGTTATAATTTTTAACATCCTCTTTCTTCTCTTCATATTTACATTCCATTCTTTCCATAGATATTAGGAAGAACAGCTATAAAAACGAACAAAGATAAAAGAAAGGTGTAGAAGCCGTCTCTAAAAGAACAGTAAGAGTGGCCGGTGAATGTTGGTAGAGTGGAAAGGGGGATAATGTAATTCCCCCTTCTCTCTATCTTTCGTGCTGCAACTTTTCTCTGATAGAAACTCTTCTCCGCGGTCAGTGAACCGAGAAGGTTCGAGGCAATAGCCTACAACAGCGATACAATCCAGCATTCTGCAGTACCTGTTGACTCGCCTCTCGGTTGTTTTCCCGCGTGTGGTTTCGTTTGGTTCGGTTTGAGCATGGGCTTTGGTTCTCGGTTGCCTCTCGAATGCAGTTGCCACGGCGTTCGCTACATGAATCCGTCTGTCTTCGCGACGCGATCGTAGTGCAAGTGGGTGCCGAGCCGATATCAGTGTACGGTATGATGCCCGAATGGTGTTCGAGTAATTTGAAAATTGAATTTAGCCGAAAGTTACACCGGTATGCGCTTCGCAATCGTTCCAAACACCTGCTTGTTCGGCTATAAATACGCGGGGCCGAGTCATTTGTAAACGGCGGGAAAATTGCGAATAGTTTCGTATGTGCCAATTAAAGTTATACGCGATAAATGGCAAAAATATGGACGTGTTTAAACTCGATCAGTCCCTGAATGCGAATTTGGGTAATGCTCCACCGCCAGAGAAATTGAACGCAGAGGTTTCCTTCGACGCTGGCTCCGAATTTAATTTGAGCTTTTTTGATACGCACGAAGATAATACTCAAGGTTTCAGCGATCCCGGCTCCGTCGGATCCACCTCCGTTACTTCACCCTCGCCGGACGTATCCTCTCCTCAAGTAGCCACTTCTTCTTATTCGTCTGTGATTTTGCAACAAGCTTCCAGCTCAGTCATATCGTCTCCTTCGTCAACCAGCAAACAAGGTATAATTTTCAATTGGTATTTCATCATTGGTCATCAAATGTCGCATTGCAACGAATTAAAAGTACACGCTGCAATAATTACAGTAGCTACTGTATCACGTTGCTATGCCGATTCATTCAATTTCATTCAACTGATTTACTTCGTGACAAGATCGACTATTACGTAGGAAATGATTCAAATTTTACCGCGTGTACCAGTCTATGGTCTATGTGTAAATTTAATTACCTACTCGTACGCAGGCGCACAGCATTCGCCAAGTAAGTAGGTATTTTCTACCTACACACTCGGCTCATTCTTATCTTTCTTATTCTTATGACATTTTGCGATACACTCGGTTTTTATCAACAGGAATTCAAAACCCCACGTACACACCTGTCTACCCGTACAATTCGTGGTAAAAAATTAAAAATAGTTTGAAGTGTTACGTACGCTCAGCAATTTCCTTATTACAATTTCTCTCAGGCTCAACTCGTGAGATATGATATAAATATATATATATCGACTGCTTAGATACAGGACCTCGTAACCCACCATTTTTGAAAAAGTGAGGTTTTTGATTTTCTGGTAGTTTAGGTACTTCATCAACAAGAAACTGCAAAAACCTGACTTTTTCAAAAATGGTGGGTTACGAGATCCTGCATTGAAGCAGTCGATATGCTTAATGATTTTTAATTAATTTTGTTGTTCTTGTGTTACAAATAAATCGTTGAAAAATCGATCATTAATTTTTTCTTAAATATGTATAAATTCAGTATTGATGGTGCTAACTCTCAGAATATCACTGAAGCTCGGCTCAAAATGCAAAATTTAGCATCGGTTGGAGAAACTGAACATTGTCTCTCAAATTTAAACTCGATTGGACCATAAAATAATAATTAAAAAAATTCGCAAAATTTGTGTCAGTTTGATTTTTTTTTTAAATTGAAAAAAAATGTCGAAAATGGACGGCTTAGGGGTCCAGAGTGATTGAGTAGCACCCGACGATCGCAAATCCGCTTTTATTTTCAAAATCAGACCATTATTCGAGGGCATATTAATTGTCAAAGCTTCTAGAAGGGCTACAAAGTCGGTTAAAGGGTCAAAATGGACTATATCGGGCCCGTAGAATTCAAATTTACCATTTATGAAGTTTAGGATTGCCAACTTGGCGAATTAAAAATTTTATCTCGCGAGGTTGGCAACACTGCTCGAAACAAAGTGGATATTTGTATTCTACGACCTCGATATAGTCCATTTTGACCCTTTGATCGACTTCGTAGCCCTTCTGGAAGCTGTAATATT
>FIZV01079731.1:0-13550 GCA_900050545.1 Trionymus perrisii
ATTGATGAATTTTTTTTTTCAAATTTTTGAAAAAAAAAAATTTGAAAAAAAAAAAATTGTAATTTTTTTTTTTAATTTTTTTTTTTTTTTTTTTTTTTTTGAGGAAAAAATCTCAACTTTATTGGATTAATTTTTTGCCCAAGTTTTTTAAAAATCCTTTAATTTTATGGAATAAAAAAAATTTCGTTGTTCTGTGAATCTCTTCAAATGCTTTTGAATTCTTCTTGGATTCTAAATACCTACATAAGTACAGGCAAAGTGCAAGTACTGCAGATGGTCCAAATGCCAATGAATTCCTCTGAATGTGTATTCTTAACATTACGATACGTAGCAATATTAATTATCAAATTCAGATATGAAGAGGTTAAATTCTTTAAGATTATTCAAATCATTGACCAAACGCTGAAAACATCTCCCAACAACTCGTCCGCCTGTGGCCATTTTTTCATAGATATTGGTACAATGTCGAAAAAGACCTCTGTCTAGAGCAACAGTATATGCACCAGTAGAATGTGTAACATGCGCAAATCAGCTGTCACGATGGCTTGATCTCGTGTCTAGGAAAATTTCCTGTTTGAAGCTATTCGGTACCTTTTGACTACAGAGAGACATAAATTTCCCATCTTACTGTGGTGACGAAAACCAGTTTTATCTTCCAATCGGTCGCATCGATTTGATGCCGAAAAAGAAGAAATGAACTCAAAAGGGACATTTATAAGGAGAAAAAATCGCTATTAAATGCGCCACCTAGGTATAAAATTTTACGAATTTCATCTCCCATAGATGATGACTTTTTTAACACTTAAAAATACCGGCGCGCGGTACCGTTTCAATTTACACCTCGACCAAGATAGTATCTCTCTATTGCGGCACAATGTTCAACGAAGACACCGATGCGGAGCTTATCGATGTTTATGTGAGATATTTCAGCTCGGGAAAAAGATGGATCAACGGAGAAGAAAGCTTTTATCACGATATGACGAACAGGTATTTAAAACCCAAACGCTTTTTTTCGCGTGCTAAGCGTTACTTCTAGTCATAAATTAACGATACGAAATACGGCGATTTTTTATGACATGCCGCGCTACAAAAAACCAGTATACTACCAACGTACGCTAGCTACGCTACGTTGCCGATGTCGTGGTGAGATTTTTCCAGATATCGTATTTTACGTTGATTTATGCGTTATCAAGTAGACGACGACCGTTGACAGGCTCGACTCGGCGGTATTGGCGGCGCGGCCGCATCAACCAATACCTATACCAATTGCTCGCTGCATAGTACCTACGAGTAAATATTGGAAGAATCGTGGCCATCGTCGTTTCGACTTGCGGGCTGAAGCTGAAAAGCGAATCATTTAGTTTTTTTTTTTCCTATTTTATTTCATCTGTTACATTCTGTACTACTCGTGAACCTCAGGTTCTCAGCGGGTTTGCAACGCGATCTAGCGACAAAGCTGTGCTCCACATTCAATCTCACAAACTGATAAAAACTTTTTCTACCATCTTCGTCGGCGCGGTGCAGGATAAATTGTTTTCGTAGACTATCTTTTACCAATATCTGATCGCATGTCATTCGCGGCTAGTTTTTTTGTCACGCTCGACTATTTAAATTGACACAATTCCGAGCCCGATAGCAATTAGTCATTACTTCGTTGCTGGCGGTTCACACCGCGGGCGTAAAAGCGACGTGTTATTTAAACCAATCGGCGCAACTCACCACCCGCCTCCCAACTCCCAAAGTTACGACTGATTCGCTTCTTTTGGAAGTTCATAAAGAAACTGACTATGTATGTAGTATATCGATAAATTCATATCGTTTTTATCGCGACTTGGTAATCGATCCAAATTTCCAAGAACTTATCAGAATAGGTACGTATGTGATATGCGCAAGTAGAAGTTCATCTATGGCTATATGGGCGCATTTGACTGATGAAGGGCAAACTAAGAGGTTTATCGTTTCACAATGAACGTATTGTCCCTCCAGTACTAAGAGGTCGTAACTCCACAATACCAAACTTTACAGGAGAAGGAATAAAACTGTTCAGCATTCAATAATTAGATGATATCAAAAAGGTAATACTTAGCTATTTTATGATGTTCTTCAACAATTAAGAAAAAAATTCATATTTTTTTTCAAATGCCGCTTTTTAATTTCTTTTACATCTAGAAAAGCATGGGGAATAACCGCAGAGCCATGAAATACATTGGAAATAAGAGCAGTTCCATATGGATTTGTGTGGGGAATAACAGCAGAACCATGGAATACATTGGGTATAACCGCAGAATCGTAGATTTACATAGAGAATAACTTAAGAACCATGAAATTCATTAGAAATAACCGCAGAACTGTAAAACACATTGCAAATAACAGCAGCACCATGAATTTACATAGGGAATAACTGCAGAACCATGAATTACATTGGAAACAACCGCAGAATCGTGGACTTACATCGGGAATAACTGCAGAACCATGGGATACATTGGAAATAACCGCAGAACCATGAATTACGTTGGAAATGACCGCAGAACTGTAAAACACATTGCAAATAACAGCAGAACCATGGATTTACATAGGGAATAATCGCAGAACCATGAAATGCATTGGGAATAAATGCAGAACCATGAATTACGTTAGAAATAACCGCAGAACCATGGACTTACATCGGGAATAACTGCAGAACCATGGAATACATTGAAAATAACAGCAGAACCATGGAATATATTGGGAATAACTGCAGAACAGTAAAACACATTGCAAATAACAGCAGTACCATATGGATTTACATAAGGAAAAACCGCAGAATCATGAAATGCATTGGGAATAACCGAAGAACCAAGTAATACCTTGGGAATAACCAGCACAGAACCACGAAATGCTTTGGAAATAATCAAAGAACCATGAAATGCATTGGGAATAACTGCAGAACCATGAAACACATAGCAGATAACAGCAGTACTGTAGAATTACATGGTGAATAACCGCAGAACCATTAAATACATAGGGAATATTTTATTTTTCAATTATAAATTTTAAATTTATTTGTAAATAATTTTTTTTAGTGAGAGTTGCTTCATAAATTTTTTAGTGTGATTTTTTTTTTTTATAACTATTTTTTTTCACAAATTATCATCAATTATTCAATTTTTTTTAAAATTGTTTTATAATTTTGTTTCACGATTTATTCAATTTTTTCAAGATTATTTTTTTCTGCGGTAATGACACAAATTTTTTCACAAATAATTTTTTTGGGGTGATTGTTTTCAGTGAGAGTTGTTTTATCATTTTTTGTGCGATTTTTTTTTTCAGGATTCATTCAATTTTTTTAAAGATTGTTTTTTATTTTTTTGTGGTTTTTGTGATTCGAGATGCGATTGTTGTACAATTATTTTTTGTGATTTATTTCTTAGTGTGATTTTTTTTGATACATTTATTTTGGCGATTCGCCGAACGGTTTTTATGGTTTTGCGTTGGTACAATTGTTTCATAATTTTTTTCACGATTCTTTCAAATTTTTTGTAAGATTACTTTTTTCCCGCGATTAGATTTATTTTTCAGTTATAAATTTTTTGGTAAATAATTTTTTTAGTTTGTTTGTTTGTTTGTTTTTTTAGTGAGCGTTGTTTCATAATTTTTTTTTGGTGCTAATTTTTTTGATATTTTTTTTTCACGAATCATTAAATTTTTTAAATTGTTTCATAATTTTTTTTCACGATTTATTTAATTTTTTGAAGATTTTTTTCTGTGATTAGATTCATGTTTCAGTTATAAATTTTTTTAATAATTTTTTTTCACCTTTCATTCAATTTTTTCCCGTGATAAAGTTACAAACTTTTTTGTACTTACTTATTATAGGTAATTTTTTTTAGGGTGTTTTCTTTTTTAGTGAGAGTTATTTTGTATTTTTTTTTTAAAGATTATTATTGTTTTTTTTCGTGGTTTTCGTGGTTCGCGGAGCAATTGTTATACTAGCAAGATTTTTTTTATAAATTTTTTTTGACGATTCGTTATATTTTTTCAGTTGAATTACTCAATTGAATAATTTTCAGATATTTCTGAAAATTAACTTAATTTTTTGGAAGAAGTGTCAAGATCAACCATTAAAATTTTTCAATTTGTACACTGTCAAAATGTTGGAATAAACCCCAGAATCACAAAGTAGACTCGTATTATTTAAAGCTCAACTCAACGAAAATCTGTCGAAAATGATACAACATGATTGAAACCTTATCTCAAGTAATCAAATTGATTTCTTGAGAAGGATATTGTAAATCAATAACTAATCACACATAGGTCAACTCTTATCAACGAACTCGCTTTCTCGATCGTAATTCAATTTCGTATAATGACAGATTAATTTTTACTCTTAAAGTAGATCCCCTACAGATAAGGAATTTTCGAAAACACCTAGATAGTCCTAACGGTGCAGCTACAAGTGAAAATGAAATGGAAAAAATCATTGGTAGCCGTAGTAGGTTCGAATCAATTGGTGGGAGTGAAAGCTATTACAAAAGGTGTATTTAAAAAGATACTTATCATATTAGCTGCAACATCACCAATGCACTTGGAAGATTGTTTGCTGGCTTTTCCGAAGTGAATACATCATTGTTGCCAACAGTTTATCCATAAAGTCTAGGTCTCTGGTCTGGCTGGAGTACACTCTGCGTACCTATATGTGATTTAATATTTGTATGAACTCTAATATGTCATCTAATACACACCTCAATACGATAGATGGAATTCGATAAGTCCGTCTATATCCTACGCGTGATACATAACCATTTACACGTACATGTTTCTTTCATATCGGATTGTCTTATTAAGCGATGTCCCAAAGGCGCGTCCATTATTATAGGCGTGTCCTGCTGCCCCGTCTATATTACAATTTTTAATTTACCGTAGACCAAAGGTTCGCATGCGAAATGTTAATGTTATTTAAATTAACCTCATGTAGGTTTAAATTGTTTCGAAAAAAATTTACCCTCTTTGTATACCTATCTATTTACGTGCATACAGCAAGGCAGTGTAACCGTTGGTAGAACTGCATAAAAGGAATACTTTAAACAATGACGCTTAACGAGATCACTTTCAAAAAGAGATGCAATCGTACTTATTAATTAATTCCATTAATGTACATACGCCGAGCTTATTACTGGCCGGGAATTCGGTATTGTTTCTGATGCAGCGTAACAGAAAACCATAGACTAAGATGAGTAATTTTGCCAAATCACCCTATAGGAAGATTTATATCTATCGAGTGTGTTAAATTGTTACATTGTTTATGTTAAAACATTTCAGTTTGTAATTCTAAACGTAGATATACATCGACAGAAAATACAATTCACACGGTAACACCTTGTAAGTAACACTTGTAAAAAAAATGCTGACGTGATTGCTTTCATTACCCGAGAGCCTAGATACTGTCAGCTGCCATTATTCTCTTAACGGGGGGTTATCGCCGGCCTGAAAGTTATACATAAGACTAGGTAGTGGCCTTGTTTGTAGATTTTAGTCTATTTCCGATGGAAATTTCATTCATGCGGGGGGTATTCGCGTCAACAATGACGCAACAACGATTAGATCATTGAGATTGGGATTAAAACAGAATTCAAAATTCGAGAACAATTCATGATTTCGGAAAACATTCTTTTTTTCACAATTCAGGAAAAACTGATGAATCAGAAAATCAGAAAAAAATCACAATACCTAAATTCATGATTACAAGAAACCGTTTCACTTCATGATTCGCAAACTTAAACACACCTTATGATTTAGGCAAATTTCACAATTCAAAAAAATTTCAAAATTATAATATTCATTATTTTATGGTTGTATCTACACACCTTATTTACTTAGGTAATAGTTTAGAGGTCGATTCATGATTTCCCTATGTCGTGATTTAAGTGGAAATCAAATTCCTGGCAGAGATGGTTTTAATATTTGGCCACCCAAATTTTTTCGTCAAAAATGTCCCCCCTCGTTATCACGACCCTCCCCTCCATATCTTCACTAGGTACATAATACGAATATAAAATGAAAAATTAAATGTGCAAAATTAAATCAGTAGCGATTTTGAGAGAAAAAATATGGGGAAGTCAGAAGTTGATACATGTCACTTTTTCAAAGGGTGAGAGGGGTTTTCTATGAAATAATAGAAAATTCAATTTTTTGAAAAATTGTACTGTTTTGAATTCAGAGTAATTTTTTTCAAATTCTTAAATATTTATGAATGGCCTAAATTGCAAAATTTCCTAAAATCCTTAAATTTTTAAAAATTCTAAAATACGAAAAAAATATTGATTTTTCCAAAATTGTCATTTCCTCAAAAACTGACAAATTTCAAAAATTTAATATTTGTTAAAAATGGCGAAATTTTCCAAATTGCCGAATTTTTAAAAATCGTTAATTTTTTTTTTTGATCCAATAATTTTTTGAAATTGCAAAATTTTCAAAAATTATCAGATTTCCTAAAGACGCTGAATTTTTTAAAGTTCTATAATTTGAAAAAAAAACCTTGATTTTGAAAATTGAGAAATTTTCTAAAATTATTGTAAAATTTTCCAAAATTGTTAATTTTTAATGATCCAGTAATTTTCCAAAATGGCAAAAATTTCAAAAATTATCAAATTTTTAAAGTCATAAAAAATTTTAAAATTCTCCAATTTAAAAAAATCATTGATTTTAAAAATTGCGGAATTTTTAAAAATTTTTCAATGATCCAATAATTTTTCCAAAATCACAAAAATTTTAAAAATGATCAAATTTTTTAAAAGTCATTGATTTCTTTTAAATTCTTTAATTCAAAAAAATCATATGATTTTAAAAATTGCAAAATTTTCAAAAAAAATTGAATCTTTAAAAATTGCCAAATTTCCAAAATTGTCGAATTTTCCAAAATTGCCAATTTTTAATGATCTAATAATTTTTTTAAATGACAGAATTTCCAAAAATTATCAAATTTTTTAAAGTCATTGATTTCTTTTAAATTCTTTAATTCAAAAAAATCATTGATTTTAAAACTTGCGGAATTTCCAAAAAAATTTGAATGTTTAAAAATTGCAAAATTTCCAAAATTGCCAAATTTCCAAAATTGCCGAATTTTTCAAAATTGTTAATTTTTAATGATCTAACAATTTTTTTAAAAGGCAGAATTTTCAAAAATTACCAAATTTTCTAAAGTCGTTGAATTTTTAAAAATTCTCTAATTTGAAAAATCATTGATTTTAAAAATTGCGGAATTTTCAAAAATTGTCAAATTTTCAAAAAAATTTGAATTTTTAAAAATTGCAAAATTTTCAAAATTCCCGAATTTTCCAAAATTGTCAATTTTTAATGATCTAATAATTTTTTTAAATGGCAGAATTTTCAAAAATTACCAAATTTTTTAAAGTCCATGGAATTAAAAAAAATTCTCTAATTCGAAAAAATCAAAGATTTTTCAAAATTGCGGAATTTTCAAAAATTTTCAAATTTCTAAAAATTGTTAGTTCCTTAAAAACTCACAAATTATAAAAATTGCAAAATTTTTCAAAATTGTTAATTTTTAATGATTCTATACTTAATTTTTTGAAATGGGAAAATTTTCAAAAATTATGAAACTTTTTAAGTCATTGAACTTTTTAAAAATTCAAAAAAATTATTGATTTTTCAAAATTAAGGAATTCTTAAAAATTATTGAATTTTTAAAGATTGAAAAATTTTCAAAAATTATCAAATTTCCTAAAGTCGTTAAATTTTTTTAAATTCTCTAATTTGAAAAATTATCGATTTTAAAAATTGCGGAATTTTTAAAAATGATTGAAATTTTAAAAATTGTTAATTTTTAATGATCCAGTACTTTTCCAAAATGGCAAAAATTTCAAAAATTATGAAATTTCTTTAGTCGATAAATTTTTTTAAATTCTCTAATTTAAAAAAAATTATTGATTTTCAAAATTGATAAATTTTCAAAAATTGTCAAATTTTCCAAAATATATTAAATTTATAAAAATTGCAAAATTTTCCAAAATTCTCAATTTTTTACAAATTGTTAGTTTTAAATGATGCAATAATTTTCAAAAATGGCAAAATTCTCAAAAATCGTCAAATTTTCTAAAATTCTTTAAATCGAAAAAATCCTTGATTTTAAAAATTACCGAATTTCCAAAAATTGGAAAATTTCTAAAATTGCCGAATTTTTAGATGCCATAAATTTTTAATGATCCAATAATTTTTTGAAATTGCAAAATTTTCAAAATATCTATCAATAAAAGAATAGTTCATTATTTCAGCAAGGACGTTTTACTTCACGATTTGGGCATAAGTCACAAATCACAATTTTATAAAATTTCACGATTCAGGAAAAATTTACGATTTTATAAAATTTTACGATTAAGGTGAACTTCATAATTCGGGGGTGAATTAATATTTAATTCAAAATTTGGCAAGTATTACAACTCAGGAATTTTTTCAAAAATAATGTAACCTCCCAAATTTCACAATTTAATGCAAATTAAAACACACTTCGAACTTTTGTTTTTCTCGTCACGTGCCACATGTCGCGAACTAGTATTTCATAAATTTTATTTTTCTCCAAATGCGAATGACTTTCGAGTCTCACCTGTCCAGCCGAGAATCCAAACTCATAGATTATTTCAAGACGTACCATATACAACCCAAAGTAGTCGCTACGCATTGAAATTGTGGTAGAAAAGATTTATTCAACGTATTTGAAAAATATTCGACATTTAAGATAAGAAAGAGTCGGCGCGGCGTGGCGTTTAGAAACAAGTGGAAAATTTACGTACACCTGTAAGGTGTTTGTATGTATTACGGTTTAAAATGGACCCATAAATATCGTTCGAAAATAAAGCTATCGTCTCGTTTAATTACGAAATCGAGTTCATTTTACGAATATGATTAGAAAATGCGATTCTCGCACCTCGGTACCAGATCCAGATCGTATTTCTCTAGCGCCACTTACCAAAGGAATGGTGTTATCGCGGTTGTACCGGTGGTGTCTTACGCCGGTAAATATACCAAATACGACAGCGAGCGGTGGAACAATATTGAACTGGATTTAAACCATTATTATAAATTATTAACATCATATCAGCGGCTAGTCATTGTACCTGCTGCCTACAATCCTACGGACCACTTTTTTTCAACATGAAAGTTCCGTTTTAGCGTGAAAACTGGTTTAGTATTTTAGAGATTATAAAGTTTTAATTCATATTATACACGAATTCTTGGAATCTATTTTTGGTGTAAATAGGTTCTAGAATTACATATATCACCGAACTAGCACCACAAACACGTATAACACTTAAATATTGTCAAAGTAAATATATGATATTATATTTTGTGAACAAGATAATGTAATCTGAAAAATAAAAACCTATATAATATGTCCGAGCTGGAAAAATGTATAACTTTTATATTCGTATAAATAAAAAAATTCAATAGTAGATCGCGCGCATTAACATTTATCAAATTCGTCAATAAATTAATTTCACGCCGATGATTTACGCGTACCCAACCGGTATAGAGAAAAAAAGGCCCAATACCTAAAGCGTATTGTGGTGAAAATTCTACATGCATAAATATAAAGAGCGTGTAGGTCTAAGGTATCGATTGTACCTATACAAACCGTCAGTGTTTGTAATTCGGTTGCGTAAACCGGGCATCTTGGGCTCTTTGAAGACGTCGCGACGAATGGAAAGCGAATTCTTATTGTGAAGTTTTTCGAGAATGGAATGGTTTATGATACGGTTGCGGTCGCCGCATACTTTAAGCAGGAAATATTAAGTGCTTTTAAACAATAACAAATATGTCATTATAATTGATCTCATACTGAGTTTGTTTTTTGAATCGAATGGGTTCATTCGACGCCTTCACATTTAGGAGAAATCTGCCTGCGTTAGAAGCCTTGACCATTTTATCATTTCTTAAACGTGTATGATCTGGTATTAAATCGATACCGCTTCGAATTGTTTCCAATCACGAGTGAAGCCTTCGATATGTCAGCGTAGAAGGAAGTTGTCAGTTTTTTACAATGGTCTGTTTCAAAATGGCTTTAAATGGACTTTGAAGTGGTGAAAATGCCTTCGTTTCGAATGTCAAGAAATTTACTTTTCCTGTTGCTTTGATCGAAGGCGATAGAAAGATTTCGGACGGTAATAAATCTTTACTTACATAGATAATATTTGGTTAACTTATGTGGTTGTTCTGACCTTTGAGGCGGATCATTGAGGTTCAAATTATTATTTTCAAAAAAACTAACCAATAAGTAAAATTTTAGAGAATTTTTTTCAAAATGAGAAGAGTTTGAATATTTTCAAAAGGAGTTGGTTTGGACGATGAAATTAGTTCGATTTGATTTTTCAAAAATTAATTAAAAAATTCCTTTCAAAAAAAAAGCTTTTTCCATAAGATCCCAATTTAAAATTAATAAATAAAATTTTAGAAAAATAGAAAATATAAAAAAAAATTGAAATATTTTGAAATACCTACACCTAAATTACCTACTTATCTAGATAGGTATATTTTTTCAACAAAATTTTAAAAAATTCACTTTAAATTAGTCAAAGTTGAAAAGTCTTTTTCAATTGAAATTAGAGCAGATTCATTTAATTTGAAAAAATTGTTTCTCGATATTTTTTCTCGATGTTTGAAAAGAAAATTTTTAAAAATGTTCCAAAACAAAATGGAAAAAAATTAATTTTTGTATTAAAAAAAAAAAAAAAAAAATCAGAATTTCAACAAAATTTTGAAAAATTGGCATAAAAAATAAAATAAAGAAAAAATTGGCAAAATTCTGAAAAAAAAGCCGTTGAATAAAAATCAAAAAGTATCTTCAATAAAATTTAAAAAAATAGGTAATAATAAATAAATCTTTAAAAATATATATATTTTTTTTAGTTTGTTTCAACGAAACTTGAAAAAAAAGTAATTCTTGAACAGGACTGAAAAAAACGATTCTCAAACAAAATTTTGGGGAAAATTTTGAAACATTGGTTTAAAATAAAAATTTAAATAGGTCTTCAACAATATTGAAAAATACATGGATTACATGGATATATCGACTGCTTAAATGCAGGACCTCGTAACTCACCATTTTTGAAAAAGTCAGGTTTTTGCAGTTTCTAGTTGCTGAATTACCCAAACTACCAGAAAATGCAAAAACCTCACTTTTTCAAAAATGGTGGGTTACGAGGTCCTGCATCTAAGCAGTCGATATGTGTGTTTAAATCTTCGATAAAATCTCAATATCGACGTTAACATGAAAATGCTTAGATTAATTTTTCCTTTCAACCGTATCATAGATACACATACTATGTTACTAAAGTAAATTACATTACAGTTGGCACTAAAATCATTAACGTTTATTCGAGTTGACTATTTTCAGGTAGATAAGTACCATTTCTTGTATAAAAGGTATAACTAAGCATCCTATTCCCAGAATAATAGTATACCTTACGTAGTATTATGTAGTATTGGTACCTAGTACCTACCAATTTCAAATAGCACATGTAGATTGTGTGGGTATGCGGTGATTATTCCATTTTAGTATTTTTAAGCTCCCTCCCCACCTCAAAAAATTTAATACTCATTTTTTTTTTTTTTTTTTAATGTACCTATCATAACATTTACAAAAATTTGTGGAAATACCCGAGAGAAGTTTAATTGAATGTAGAAGAATAACAAAAATTTCAGCATGAGATAACGCAATAAACCATTCTAAAATGAGTATAATTATTTTTCTGCAAAACGGAATTTCAACTTTTTTATAATTAAATGATGATGACGAAATCGTTAAGACTGCTTGAGTTACGAATGAAAAAATTCTGCAAACAAAAAAAGACATACCCAGAATAATATACATAAGATCGATCTTGTTGAGAAAATGACCTCGGCCGGGTTCGAGCGCTTTGCTTTTGCAAAACAGTACTGCGTAAATATTTTCTGCTGCTATTTTACAGCAATTTAATCCTCTTTAAAATTGTTCTTGGTTTCGCTGCTATTTCTAATTATGAAGACATTCGTTTGGTTGCTTTATTTAATCGTATACAATTTCAACAGTAACCATTGAACTTTTCTTATTGAGAGTTGTTCATAATTTAACCCAAATAAATTGTTCTTCTCGAGTTGAGGGTTTTAAATATGCGCGCTCTTGCTTAGTTGTCGTTTTCTTCGGCGAGATGTCGAGTTGTATTAAAATGAATATTGAATAAGCAGACTAAGATTTTTTTCTGCGATGCAAAAGATTGAAAACCATTCGTCCGGTGTTGATGTTAATTTAGTACCGCGAAGTAAGAAATAGGTACTTCAACATAATTATCGATTGCGTCAAATATCGCGATGAGGCTATTTGTATACGAGGATAGCGCCATTTATTAGTTTCATACCTCTTGATTACGTCCTGACTTTCTTTTGAACAATTTGCGAGGTGGTTGTTATAACGATTGTAGATATTCGCGCTGGAACAGCGTCGTAAATGTGTACTAAACTAATTTCATCCAGCTTGGCGTTCAGGATTTGTCGGTTATTTTGATGGTCTGTTTAATTAGATTTTATATGCGTACGCCTTTTCTCTCTCTGAACTAGATTGCTATCAAATTGCGTTGCTTTCCTTATGAAACGCAAAAGCTTTAATTTCTGCCCTATTAAAATGAACACAGGTATGCACTTCTGATAACAAAGTACATAGAATGCGCGTAGGCATGGTATGCTTTTGAGAAATACTTGGAATTTTTTGAAGAAATGAATGTTGCAACGTAAGTACCTAGGATGGTTCTTAACTCCTTGTTTCTGACTTTTGATTTTTTTTTTTTTTTGTCTAATTTAACCACCCAATTTGTTGTATTTTTTGGTGATGAAATAATCACCCTCTTTTCATTCAATTAGGTACTGAATTTTAAACAGGTAACTCTATTTAAGAAAAATGAAATTGTCAGATTTTCAAACGTTTGCCTTTTTTATTATTATTACACACTTTTCTTGACTTCGTCGTGGGTGGAATCTTGAATTAAATCTTTAAAGCTTGATTTCAGGCACAACCGAGGAAAAATTCTGAAAATTTGCATAGACCTAGGTTTCAGATGGCAGTGTAATAATCCGGAATCATTTTTGATCTTGGTACATTAGAGGATGGGGTGCGACAAATTTAAATTCCCAACTGCAATTACTGCATTTCAATCCGCTACCTGAAAGCGCGTGTTCGACGTATTCGCAATAGGGGTCGGCGCGCGCTGCTTCCCCCTTCCCCTTTGTCGTGAAAACAGTGTTCTCGTTTCTTTCAAAAAAAAAAAAAAAGTTTTTAATACATGTGGGACTGTGCGTCATGCGTGTCCGCTGTAGCAATTGTAGCACACCGCTTTCTCGGACAGCGTGCTCGAGTCGTTCCTCGTACTACGTGTTCCGAATCAGCGTTCTCGCTTCAAAAAATAAAATGCAAAATCATGATTTCATAAAAATATTTAATAATAAATCTTTAAAAAATATATTGCAATATTTTATACGTTGAAATTTTAATTATGAAATATTTTTGTAACTTCTTATGATCATCTAAA
>FIZV01079767.1:0-16700 GCA_900050545.1 Trionymus perrisii
ATTTTTTAACTAGGTACTTTTACGAAATTTTCAAATTTTTTATTTTTTACATTTCTTTCATAACAATCTTATGTCTTTGAAAATCTGAAGGGAAGTCGGACTTCCATGATTTACCAATAAAATACGCCACTGGGATGACCTAGTATGCAGAAATTGGCATGTTGAAGAAAAGTGCAAATTTTAGAAATTTTCATCACTTTGGATCCATTTTTAGAGCCTCCAAAAAATGTGTTTCTCTTCCCTCCAAACTTGAGCCATAAGGATCAACCCCTTCGGGAAGGCACATCAATGGCCTTTACCGACTCATTTCCTTCTGCCAGGGATACCACACTGCAACCTTACCTATCAGAAATCATCCCACTCACTCCTTCTAACACAATAGCCGTAACTTTTTCAAAAAATTCGGCTGAAAATTAAAAAACACAATTTTTACAGGTTCCCAAGCAGACAACCTGCTTCGCCAAACGTATCAGAGCAACCAGTTCACTCTGTTACTCAACAATCCGCATCAACGACAGCCAGACCACTCTCGCGAGGTAGATCACATTACAATCCAACGACGACCGAAGACGACTCTAACGTGTTTGCAGTAACAGCTCAATCGGTTCCTGTTCAAACCAGGGAGCCTCAAGCGAGAACTAAGCCCAGTAAGTTGGATACTTCTCGTACATTAAGATCACTCCTCCGATGAAATAATATACTATTAAATGCATTACGAATATGCAGATAATAGACAACAACTAGGTCTAGAATTAGTGGACAGCAGTGTGTTCAGAACTCATTCGACGAATATTCCCAGTGATCACGACAAAACGTACACGCAATTTGAAAATCAACCAAAAGGTGAGTGAGTCAACGCTGATAAATTCGTCATAAGCTGGCGTAATTACAACAAATTGATATCGTGTTCTAGGCAAATCATTGAAACAAAACTACGACGACTTGGGAATTACGCAAAACCAACCTACATCAGCGTCCGTTACAAAAAGCAGCGATTTGTACCAAAAAGAGCACGTTATCGAATACGTAGAAGATACATCTCGCGCTCCCGTAGTCACAACTCCCACCAGAACTTCATTCCCAAGTTCCACTCAAGTTACTGAAAGCGTCAGCGATAACACCGCTCCATTCTCAACGATCGCAGATAACTCATTAACCACCGTTTACGGCGCAGGTATAGGCTATATTTTCATATTTTCATTTGGTGAAAAAACAAAAGACTTGAACTCGGTCTATCTGTATTCACTTAGGTCTAACTGATAAAGCAGCCCATGACTTGTACGCCCTTTACCAAACCCAAAACGAAGAATCGAAATCGTTCTCCGATGAAACTCGTACAACGCTTATCGACGACGCCGAAATTAATAACTATTTCGCCACAAATGTACCAACGACTGTAATATTTTCAACTACAACGACGACGACTACCACTACCACTACGACTCCGGCACCAACCACGACAACGACTGCTGCTCCTATCGCCTCTTCACCAGTTACAGGTAGAAATAGATTCAGAGGGAACAGCGCCAGTAGAACTAGAGGATTTTCATCTACGACTGAACAAATCGCTTCTGCTTCTGAAACATCGCATAGTTCAGAAAGTACTGAAAAAACACGCTCCAAATTCCAACCTTCTAATCGCCGAGAGCCTTCAAATAGAGTAAGAAATATTTAATAAATACTTCATCAGACTTAGAAAATAAAAATTAACGAAAATTATTCAGGTTTCAGCTTATGGAAGAAAATCTACGACAGTAGCACCAGAACATGATAGCTCAAACGCAGCCACTGGAGATCACCAATCAACACGACCGAGTAAGGTTCAATTTTGCTGGTTGAAATTTTTCATGGAAAAAAATTAATACCATTAAATTTGGCGGCCATAGGTTTCGTACCCTCTAGCAGAACCCGATTCCGTGGAGGAAGTGTCCGATCTGAAACTGGATCTACAACTGAAAGTGGATCGATCGCATCTACTACGCATTCGAGACCCAACTTGGAGAGGTAACTACTTAAAATCTGTACATTTAATCGGTTTGTTTCAGTCTCTATGAAATAATTCTTCATTGAACGCAGGTATAGCACGAGTCGACGTAATAACTTGAGCCTTCGCAGAACCACTACAACCACTGCAGTCCCAGAAGAAGAAGATGTTGCAGGTAAACAAGAAAATGCCAGCCCTGAACCAAATACTCAAGAACAATCATCCACAACTTTCAGATCCATCAGGTTAGAAATTCTTCTACTTACCTCTGCTGAAATTGAATTTGCTCAATTATGCGAAAATACTTATTACGATTCTACTTACAGGAACAGACCCACCAATCCTAACTCGCCAGTGCGACCACTTAGACCAGGGCCTAAACTTAATATTTCTCCCAGAAATAAATTAGCTTCAACATCTACTACGACGACTACTCCAAGTGCGCCACTGGACGCAGATACCAGCGGTAGCGCAGACGTACCGGTCGAACAAAAACATACCGAAGAAACCGCCGAGCACGAAGAATCCGCTGATGAAACTGTTATCACGACGCATTCGACGACGACAACAACTACCCCAGTACCAGACGCATTGACGAGGTTAAAGAATAGGCCAAAGTACCGCCCAGAAAAAGCTATTCACCCTAAAGCTCAACCAGCTCAACAATCAAATAGCTCCGCAGTAGCGAATCAGAACCGTAGACAACTGGTTAGTTTCGTTAATAAAAAATCATAATTATGTTATGCATATCTTCTATTAGAATATTCCATTATATCCGTACCTGCTTCCGCAATCAGGTTAATAATTTATTGCCGAGAAAGAAGCAAGCGCCACCGCCGCCTGCGGAAGAGCAAAAAGAAGAGAAACATGAAGTTTCTAAACCAGTCGAAGAAGTTGTTGATGAGTCGTCGCCTAAATTAGATAGCGAAGCTTCCGAAACGTCGCCAGTGTTAGAAGTGTCGTCAACTACGGAAAGCAGATTATCGGTTTTAATTGCTAGTCGAAGAAGGAATGTAGCTGCTCGTAAACCAGGCACATTGGCCAATACGCATAATAAACAGACTGCCAGTGAAGAAAGTTAACTGTGAGAAAAACAATCAAAATTAAGTTTAAATAAGAGAGCGTGTTTGTATTTATTTTTCTAAGTTGATTTTGTAAATAGTTTAATAAAATGAATTACTTTTTATAAATTCGGTGGTGTTTGCTTTGCCGACTTGAACGAAGTTATTCGTGAACGGTCATTCATTATACCTGGATTTCGATGTACCTACGTGGATTTTGGATTCTGATGATACTCCATCGTAATAATATTGCACTGAACAGATTTCACTTATAGATACCACAAAGACCGAATATCAACTCTTTTTTCACAACGATCATTTTTCTCACAACAAACTCATTGGTTTTCAGACATTATTCATTTTTCATCGTAAAATCCACGCAAAAACTAGCAAAAAGTAAAAACAAAACAAAACACATCACAAAGATGGCGACTGGATTTGATTACGGAAAATTGATTTCGGTAATTTACTGGTATTTTCAAAGGTTTTCTTAAGTCGTATTCGTGGAAAATTGGAAATGGAAATGGAAGCTTGGATTGGAAGCAAAACAAAAGCAAAGAAAATGATCGATGAAAAACTTCAAAAATTGAAATTTTGTTGTAATTAAGAATTAATATTATTTCATATCATGAAAACGTCTCAAAAGTCAAAAATAATAAAACTTAGATTTTAATAAAAATACACAAATTTACAAATTTGGACATTGCTAAAATACAAATTATGAATATCAAATACATAAGTAATTCTGTACACTAAAGCACCGAAGATGGAAGTCACATTTTTTTCAACTCTGAGGTTTTTACGTTTTTTGATTTTTTGACACTTGTAGGTTCATAAACTATGAAAATCTCGAAGTCAAAAAAAATTGGACTTCCATCTTCGGTGCTTTAGTGTACAGAATTATAAAAATTAAAATTTGAAAACCTTGTAAAAGTGGTTCCAAAATTCCGCAAGATCTTGAAAAATTTTTCGCATTTATTCAGACTGTCATGTTCCATGGGTTAAATTCTCGCATTTGATAAATTTTAAATAATTATAATTTATAAACAGAAATCTTTAGAGAAATTTTTTAAATTAAAATTTTCAAACAATTTAAAAATTGAAAATACTTAGAGAAAAAAAATTAGATTAGAGTAATAAAAAAAATGAAATTAAAGTGAAAAAAGTTTTCGATTTTCGATTTTTGATTTCTACTTTTTTTTAGGTGGTTTTATTAGGGCTCTAGTTTTATATTTATTTTTATACACTTTGGAGATAAGTGAGCAGGGAGAGGGGATGACTTTTTTTAATATTCCTAGAAGTTTGTGCATTTTAATAAAAATTTGATGATTTTTGAAAATTTACCAAGAATTTCGAAAAATTATTGGATCGTTAAAAATTAAGGATTTTTAAAAATTTGTTAGATAGTGAAGAGCGAACCTAAACTAAGGAGTCCACAGATACTTGGTGAAAAATAAAAAATGAGGAGAGAGTTTTTATTATTCACCAACTAAAAATTCGTTAGTTTTTGGGGTAGAAATTTGACGGTTTTTGAAAAATCCGCGATTTTTGAAAAATCAATAATTTTTTCGAATTAGAGAATTTTTAAAAATTCAACGATTTTAGGAAATTTGATCATTTTTGAAAATTATTGGATCATTAAAAATTAACGATTTTTAAAAGTTCGGCAATTCTAAAATTTTTTCAATTTTTAAAAATTCAATAATTTTTGAAAAAATTACTGTTTTTGAGAAACTGACAATTTCTTAAAATTCTGCAACTTTTTAAAAATCAATAATTTTGGAAAATTTTGGAAAATTTTGCAATTTAGGCAATTCAATTATTTTTGAAAGTGTGAAAAAAGATTACTCTGAATTTTAAAGAAATTCTAACACTCAAATTTTCTAATAAAACAGTACAGTTTGTCGAAAAATTGAATTTTCTATTTATTCCATAAAACAAATCTCTCCCCCTATGAAAAAGTAACATGTATCAATTTTCTGACTTCCCTATATTTTTCCTCTTGCACTACTCCCTCTAAATCGCAATTAAAAGACACCGAATTTCTACAACTGAAACAAGAGTCATTCTAATATAAAAAGTCATCACGCTGCGATCTGCAGAAAGAATCAACTTAACAGAGAAAACCATCTAGGTAACCCATCAAAAGAAAAACCATTGTCACAAACTATATCAGCAAAATACATCAAAATTAATATTTAGAAATATCAAGTACAACATGCTAAAGAAATGTTACAGTTGAGATTGAATTTTTGAAAAAAAAAAGACATCTTACGTTGGGATAAGTTATTCACCGGTGACCGGTGACAATTCCTGTAAAATATAATTTGTGAAAACCTTTGGATAACATTTTTTCAATGCGGAGTCAATTCATTATCCAGTGGGAAATCTCTTTGAAAGCGGAACAGTAAGAAAATTTAAAACCCAGATGCTTAATGATAAGACATCGCATTCAACTTGAACAGTTAAGTACATACAAAAAAGAGCAACGGGAATTCGATGTGATAAAAGAAAAACTACAACTCCAACACTAAACATCGTAAAACTAGCCAATAGGCAAGGAATACTTTAGAAACTTTGCACTATTGCAGTAACACATTGACATATAAACTTACACCGCTACGTCTGTTTTTACATAGGTAAGTTCTAAGTTGAATAAAGTGGAAAAGTATCCATCCAGCCGAAATGCTAAAATATTCTTGGATAATTCAAACTTCTAATTTCGCGCTCGTTTCAGCTTTGGGCATGCGATAATATACATACATTACATAGGTACCTATACTTATGTACGTAGATACTGAAAATGTCGACTGCAATTCAATTTTTAAAATTCTCATCGACGAGCCCTTTCGAAAAATGGTTTAGCCCAAGCAATTTTCTCAAGCTACCTACTTTTAATTTTTATGTATTTATTTTTTTAGCAGAATTTATTTACACTATTTTTGATGAAATTTTTAAAGCTTGAAAAATAAAGAAAAATTTTTGTAGATTTCTAAAAAAATTTTGGAGAATTTTTTATGACTTTTTTTTAAAAAAGTTTTTTGAGGAAAATTTTTAAATACCTAGTTACTTGATTTTAAAAAATCAGGCAATCTGCTGTGAAATTAAAAAAAAAATATCAGGATAGGTAATCATTAAATTTTTTTAGAAAAGTTTTAAAATATTTCTGTTGGAAAAAAAAAATTATTTCGTGACTTTTTCAAAAATTTTGATATGATTTTTGAAATTTTTTCAAGGCAAATTTTGAGGTACTTTATTTCAAAAAAAAAATTGGAGGAGCGTTGAAAATTGAAATTATTCAAGGCAAAAATATTGAAATATTTCCTTTCAAAAAAAAAAAAAAATCAGACGATTTTCTATGAAATTGGAAACAAATTGATATGGTAAATGAATTTTTCAGGAAAATTTTGTAATATTTCTTTTCAAAAAAAAATGTTTCAACAACTTTTGTGTTTAACATTTTTTAAGGAAAATTTTAAAATATTTTCCTTTAAAAAAAAGTATTTATTAAGTATATGGGACTTTTTGTGAAAATTTTTTCACAAAATTTTTTGGTAGGATTTTAGAATTTTTTAAGGAAAATTCCGAAGTATTTCTTTTCAAAGAGAAAAATATCTCCATTTTGCGAATATTTTTAAAACGATTTTTGAAGGAATTCAAAACTTAATTTGGGGAAAAAATTGAAAATTGTTTTCTTAAGAAAAAATTGGCTTTCGCAAAAAAAAAATAGGGCAAAAAAACTCGCAAGGGAAAAAATTCTAAGAAACAATGAGAGAATATTTTTTGGGAAGATAGTTTTAAAAGCATGAATTGTGTATATTTTGATCAAAAAAATTGCATATTTTATACCTCATAAGTAAGTGCCTGTTCGAACTTGCGGTAATCATGACAATCTAAAACAAAGGTGGAAATCAAATGCAAAATACGAGTACATTGTTGTGTCGAATGGAAAAAAATCTGATTACGTCACCAAAATACTGTTAGCAAAGGGGCGTGGAAATTTAGACACCGATTTCCCAGGTATCAGTTTTACTACGGATAAAAAGTATAAAATATTGATCATCGACACCTCAAAATTGATACGTTTTGGAGTTTTTCTCGTTAAGAAAAAAAAAACAAAAACAAAAAAAAACAAAAAAAAACAGCTACTTATCAGCATAAAATAACGATCGTTATAATCTCCATGCACATCAAATTTACGCAAACGAAGTAACTAGAATTTAAAGTGAAATTTTCTCGGAGCAGCATAAAAAATACGTTCCTGTCAGTGAATATAATAATAATAAATGATATTTTGTAAACTATCCATGAAACAATTATTTTTTTCTTTGGGTATAACTTTTTTAGAATTTCGTTTGTCATGAAATAATTTCATTGCCCACGGCCACATCCTAAAAATATTATTTTTTCACACTTCGGCTATTTTCTTCGTACGTGTGAATTATTTAAAAAATATAATTTGATAATTCATATTCCACACAATGACTTCTATTGCAACCATATTTCAAAATACAACAATAAGGAATACCTACACCTCATGACTCCACTAACCAGTCACAATTCTAAAATTTATCTAAAGCTTTTGAAAATGGGTTTTTAGAAAAGTTATTACGTTCATTTCCTCTTTTGAAAAAGATTTTACTTAACTGAATAGGAAGAAGATATGTCTACTGGAAACTATATCATAAAATCTCATAATACATTATAAACTTTTTTTTTTTGGAAAAAGAAAACACTCTTGCTTGTCGTTTGCAGACATAAGTGCCCATAGCGAATCCTTGCCTGGCTCATACTTGAAAATCGACAAAACTTTTAGAAACGTTATGGGCAAAATTTTTAATTTATTTCTATTCCGAAGCAGTTTTTAAAAACGAACAGTATAAATACATCGGTAACGAAAACCATTCAACTATAATACTCCGGGGCGTTGATTTATCGATGAAACACGAAAATAGAAAATACCTCGGGTGCAGGTACATTACATGCACATAGATACAGCGCTCAATGGAACAATGGAAGTAGGTACTTTGAAAGGAAAAAATATGATAGGTGAAAACTTGACAAATTACTAACGAATATCTCGAGTTTACTCATCCATTTCAATTGATTATATTATGCAGGTAGAGTAGTTAGGTAGGTAGGTATGTAGGTAGTAGGTACCTATACCTAACACAGCTATGTTTATAAATAGCAAAAATAACAGGTAACATACCTACCTATTATTACCTATAATGGAAGAGAACTGGAAGTAAAAATTTGAGCGTATTACTTCAATCATTCTTCATTAGGGTCGTGCAACTTTCCGTAGTAATCTCAATCTCACTTAACACAACAATACTACATCATTCTTTTAAATTACCGGACCCATTTTCCATTATATATTTTAAAAAATCGACTACGATCGCTAAATTCATAGTCTAGTAAGTGTACTCATAGATATGGAAGAAAATTTGTTGGATTCCATTAAAATAGTGAAATTACATATATTAGGATAATAATGAAAATCACTCACGAGTCCCATCAAAGCGAGTGGCTATGGTATCTAAAAATGTATTCTGAGGAGCTAGAAGCCCCTTCCTAGCTGGCATTTGGAATTACATCAGAATTAACCAATCTGTAATGATAAAATGCATAATATTAATATATAGTAATATTGAAATGGAAAGTGAATAATTCATAATTATAAGTACATGGTCAATTGGTCAGCAGCGTACTGAGGAGGGATACTTGATTGGCAGTCCACAGAGACGGGTTTACATTTTGACCGCTTCCGGCTCAAATTTAAACGGCGCTTTATTAAATAAACATTATACCACCCTCCCCCTACCCACCAATAGAACTTTTTTTTTTGAAAAATTGCATTATTTTTCCCAAAAGGACCACTTTAAATAATTAACAGAACTTACCGAGTCAAGATTATGTTAAATAATAGAGAAATTTTATAGGTTTAAAAATAAAAAAATAATAATTCGCGTAGTAAGTACGTCTACGTACAAAGTAAAAAAATTGTGAACTCGACTCATACATATTGTCTATTTCGAAATGTTGAGGAACAACGATTTTAAAAATTTCAGAAAAGCTGTGAAACAAATTGGATACCTACCAACATTTATTCGATATTTAACACATTTAATTGACTGGGGAAAAATGGTCGACTACTTAAGACCCTGTTCAGATGTTTAAGAATTTACGAAATAATAATGCTACGAGTATTTTTTATCAGCATTCATTTTGATTTTTTTGACATCTCCAAGTTTGAAAGAATGTATTAGGAATTTTAATTTTACCAGAATTTGAAACCAAGTCTCAAATTCTACCGTATACGCTGCGGACAGTCATTCTTTTTTTTTAATCTCACAGCCAGCACTATACCAACAGCTCATTTTTTTAAAATGACACTCTGTTGACAAACGCTTTTAAGAAAGAAATTTATATAAAACAAGACGCCGTTCCAAGAGCAATATTTTTCTAATACAATGTTATTAACGCTTTATCTTATAGTTAGTTCAAAATAAGGTTTCTACCTTCGAGAGAAAAAAAAAACGTCAAATAAAACATTTGTTAACATTGTGTGAAATTTAAAAACAATTTCTTTTTAGTTGAAGGGTGAATTTACTTCTTCGAATGTGGTAGGCAGGTAGGTAGTAGATAGTAGGTAGTAGGTACTATGATGTGAAGATATTCGAGATACCTACATTCACGGGAATGTGTCATACGTCATACCCGTATTATACTATCTATGCGTAAAATTTCTGAATACTTACTGTAATTGAAGTTCACCTCAAAAAATAGCAATGTAAAATTTAGGAAATTAATTCATTTATCAGTTTCAAAAAAAAAAAAAAAAAATAGGAAGGTACTTGATGGATAAATTCTGTATTGTATCTATAATAACACAAATTCAATTAACCATCGCTAAATAAGTAGAAAGGTAGGTAAAGGTATTTAGAGAATTCTTATTCTAAGAATGTAAATATACCGGGCATTGCAGAGACATAATGGATTCCGACGAAATAATGAGTAATTTGGAAATTCATCGCCCCCGAACGAAATAGGCCTACCTAAACCACATAGCAAAATTTATTGTCACAATACCAAAACAAGTTAACGAAATGACAATCCTCTTAAATTAAGGGTATCTATTCAGAAATCACCGAATACTTACATTTTCCTTTGTGTTTTCAGCTGTTGCGTCGAGATCAAGAAAATATTTTATTTTAGTACGATTCGATATTGAAATCAGTTTTAGGGATTCAGATAAAATTTGTAAGACTTGGCAAATCAACCGAACCGTGTTTAATATGGAAGGAAAAACTGGAATGGCGGAAATCTTGGTGTCAATAGCGGCCTTTAGCAACTTAACGGGGGTGAAAGAAGTTCTTTTCGAATGGAAAATTGAAAATTATACGCATTTATTAGTTCAACAAATACTTTTATGCATCGTTCGAAATAAATAGGTAAAGAGTATTTGTGAATACGCATTAGGCTGGAGAAAAACATTGATAATGTCATTCATTATGATAAATCACTTCACTTTCTATTCGTCATTGTGACTTATTCAAATCATCGAATTTAATTCAACAAAAATAATTTTATATTATAAAACAAATACGAGTAATTGCATGAAAGTTTTAATTAAAGGCTCTGATGTGGTAAGGGGCGTCAAATAGCCCCTGAGCCAAACTTCAAAATTTTTTAGTTTTCCAATTCGTATTGGCAAAATATAATTTTTGACTTGCAGACCTCAAATCCACGATTAGTTTTTTCATTCCGTTATTTCGCAAGATCACTGGAATCTTAATCACGTGGTCTAACTAATGAAAAAACTCAATCCGTGAAAGATGGATGAAATGTGATGAAATTCGAGAAAGAGGCGTTTAAATGAGTATCCAGTGATGTATACCTTTCTTTGAGAGGAAAATGTTTTATTGTTTTGATCAACAATGAGCGCTCAATGAAGAGGAGAGGGACCATCAATTATATCGGTTTCCTGAACTTTTAGATATGACCTCCCTTTGATAAAGAATCCAAACAATTCTGAGTACATAGTATAGGTACAGTATTTGTGACTTTAAGTAAAACTTTTAAAAAACATAATTTTTCTTTGTAGTTTTGACTTTTTGATATTTTGTTAGATTAGAACCAGTTTTCGATGTACTCTTAACTTTTTGATATAATGTAGTACACTAGTACCTATAAAAAATTATGATTTTTGACATTTTCATGTCTTTGCTTTGGCACAAAACAGAAAAAAGTGTTACAAAATTTGTGTGACAAAAATAGCATTACGCTGACTTTTAGATATTTTGCCAGACATTCCAAAACTTACAAATTTTAAAAATTTTCATGTTTTTGCTCTGGCACACAAAATTTTAAAACGTGACGAAATCTGTAACGAAATTCCGTAATAAAATTCCGTCACGCTGAATTTTAGATATTTTGTCAGACTTTCTAAAACACAAATTTTTCAAAATTTGAACGACTAAGACATTTTATCCATATTTTGTCAGACATTTTCAAACAGAATTTTTAAAATTTCAGATATTTTGTCAGACATTTTGAAACATAAAATTTTTATAATTTTCGACTTTTAGATATTTTATTAGACATTTTGAAACTTATGAATTTTTAAAAATATGACTTTTTGATACTTTGTCAAACATCTAAAACTTATTAAAAAGAATGAACTTTAGACATTATTTGAAGAAAAACATACTTATCCATGGTATAAAACTTTCCTTTCAGAGGAAACTTTAATTTTTTTTAGGGCGGTCACATTTGGAAAAATCTAAAAACATATAAACAGCAATAAGAAAAATTAACTCTTTTTACTCTCGACTATTTTTTGACTACCTTTAAAAATGAAGGCGCTGAAAATTCTGAAAATTGGTACTTTCGAAATTTGAACCTCCTTTCTGTCTTAATTTTCGAATATAGGCAAATTTATCACATTACCTTTTTTATTCCTCTCAAAAAGTTATATGTACGTAGTATACAAAAATGTCAAGAGTAAAAAAACTTATTCTTTAGCACTATCTATGTACGTGACCATAATTATGTATACCACGTTTTCTTAACTTTATTTTTTGCTGCCCTGTTCAATTTTCAAGATAGGCACCATGTGTACAAAACATTTTTTGTTCTTTATGTGTTGCCTATTCACCTAATGAAAAGAACTACATTAGGTATACATTTCAAGCGTATACTGCCCAAAATATAAATCTTTCAACACAGTTTTTCTCCCATTACTTTAATCTCAACGTTTAAGCTTAAATTGATCTCATTGCACAAGAAGTAATTTATTGTTTTTTTTGTGACTAGGAGACAGTACCTCAACAAGTGTCGAAAATTATCTCCCAAGAAGCTTGTCGAGAGCCAATAAAGCGAATTATTTTTAATCGCAGATCAGGTCAAATAATCGACATTTTATTGCAATAAAAGAAGCGACCGACAAATCTAAAATACCGTAATTGAATTTTTTCAATCATTTTCTCGTCGCAGTCGTATCAAGCTACGTCTCAATGGAAAGAACACTGCGGCAGAGTCATCTACGCGTGTGTGCAAGTGCACATGGCGCCAAGAGTTTTGGGGCGTACGAATAAAGGCGCTTCAAAATTCCACGCCATGTACGTTTTCAACTGGTATAAATATCCGTTCCACTTTTTTCATTCGTTTTTCCTCGTATAACATACGTATTCTATTGTTTGTAAACACGAAAGTTTCGATGTACACCGAATCCATTATATACGTACAGGAAAAGTTCAAGAGGGAAATTTAGCTGCAGATATTTCATCCCATTAACTACTCGCTGCGTATAGTACATTCTAGATACGAATTACCTACAGATGGTTTAAAATTAAAAAAAAAAATAATACTTTTTACATACTTGTGCACTAACGTAGATAAGTATGCGATAAAGTAGGTAAGGTACTAGGTATGCCTGAAGTGATACTCCAAAACAACATAAGACACAATAATATTTAATTCGTCTAAAGGAACCTTGTTATCACGTTGAATGACACTTTTAATTTAATTCTGGGGATAAGATAAGGAAATTTACAACACGTATTTAATTTTCCTGCCAATTTTCAAAATAAAATATAGCATCTTTGTGATTTGAAGCACTGCTAAAGTAACCTACTCGTATTCGTACAAAGTTTTTTTTCTTTTTTGATACCTACACTTCAAAGCCTAAGTTCAGAATCAGCCTACATTAGAAATGATCTCGACTTCGTGGCTGAGCTTGCTGGTGATTCTTGTAAATGCATTTGTAATATTTGCTTGGAATGGAAAAACATTGGAACCGCTTTATTTGACGCAGTACGTTACGACAGGACGTATAGAAGATGGACAACGTGAAGCCGAAGTGAAACCATTTCTCAAAGGAATTAAAAGCTACTCTGGATATTTCACCGTTGATACAAGGTACAACTCGAATTTATTTTTTTGGTATTTTCCGTGCAGAAATTCAAGTAAAGAAACGCCACTGGTAATATGGCTTCAAGGTGGCCCCGGTGCGTCTTCCTTATTCGGCTTATTTATAGAAAATGGACCTTACGAGTTCAAAAAAGGCAAACTAGATTATCGACAGTACTCGTGGACAAATGATTTTAACGTGCTATACATCGACAATCCAGTTGGCACAGGATTTAGTTTCACCGAGTCCGACATCGGTTATGCCAAAAATCAAACAATAATCGGTGAACATTTGTACGAATTTTTGAGGCAATTTTTAATTCTATTTCCAAATATACAAAAATCTGGAATAATAATCAGCGGAGAATCTTACGCTGGCAAATACATACCATCATTGGCTTATACAATTTTGAACAAACATAATACAAACTCTTCTATAAATATCAAAGGATTATTTGTTGGTAATCCGTGGATCAGCCCCGAACATATGCTGCGCTACAATGAATATTTATATTCGCATGGCTTATTAGATGCTAATGGACAAAAAGAACTTAGAGAACGAGAGAATAAAATTAAAAATAAAATCAAAGCTGGCAAATGGAAAGAAGCTGGTGCTCTAATGACGAACACTTTTTTTGCAATGGATGATGCGAATACGTTATTTTACAAATTGACCGGTCTAGAGCAATATTTCAATTTATTGAAAGAAAAAGTACCCTCCTCGGAATATGTCACTTTTCTAAATCAACCAAAAATTCGTAAAGCTCTTCACGTAGGTTACCGTAGATTCAGAGGAGTGACCTTGAAAGTGTATAATGAATTGGAAGAGGATTTAATGAAAAGTATGAAACCTATTTTCGAAGCGGTGATTGAAAATTACCCCACTATAATTTATTCCGGACAACTGGATGGCATATGTCCTTGGTACTTGCAAGAGAATTTATTTTTACACTTGTCATGGAGCGGAGCTTGGGAATATTATAACGCAGAAAGAAAAGCTTTCCATTTGAATCGACACTTGGTAGGATATTATAAAACGGCCAATAACTTTACCGATATGATGATTAGAAATGCTGGCCATATGGTACCAACAGATAAGCCGCAATGGGTTCTGGATCTCTTGCAGAAATTCTCTAAGGGTTATTTTAACTCAAATATTGAAAGATTATCGAGTATTTGAAATTGCATGAAAAAATGTGGGATATTCGACAGGACAAGAGTATAAGTGATTAATTTACGATATCTCGCGATGTAAAATTAATGATTTTATTCAGCTGTGGGGAATATTTCACATGTGTAAGATACACATATGGTACTAGCCATGCCCTAATCAAATCTTGTAAAATGTGCAGTAGGTATCTAACCTACCTACATATTTCAGTAGTAAACCGTACACAGCGAAACCATCTTTTTTATTTTATTTTTTATCGAAGGAGGAGTGAGGTTCAAAGCATGTCCGTATTCGTTTTCCATTGAAAACAAATTTAGGGTTTTAAAACATCACCGGATATTCGCCTTTTTCGTACTCGTTTCATCTCAACACCACTAAATTCATGTCATCTGCATAGGTTCACACTTCACATGTTGTATTGATAATCTCGTCTATTTTCATCGCGTTCTACACAAATATTCTTGTATTTTCAACTTCTAGAACATAGCTCACAATAATTTTGCATAAGTAAGTAGTAGGTGTACGTTTTTATTGATGTGTTTTACGTTAGATTTAAAACCAAGTATAGGTAGGTACTAGGTACATAGAGTTTCAAAGTTTAAAATTGTAGATGCATGAGCAGTAATTAATAGAAGAGGAGAGTGGCGGTTTGAAAGTTGGGTCTGGACATCAATCAATTGAACATATCCGTAAAACAAGAAATCTGTAGAAGATATTTATTTTTTAGACAACTGCCCAAGAATATTTTAAGTTTAATTTTCTCTTCAGTTTCTTATCTAATCTACACATTGAAAATCTCCGTAGTTTAATAATTAAAAGCCATAGAAAAAAACACGATTTTCGTTAATTTTCTGTCATTTTAAGAGTTTCAATGTCGACATGTTTGTAATAAAATCTCAATCTCACACATGATACCTACGTCGACAGACGCTCAACAAGCCATTTTCGAAAAATGTCTCTGAGGTTTTTCTCGCATCGGTAAAGATCGAGAAACCACAAACACAGTGAGCATGGCTTGTTTTCCTATTGAAAACTTAATTTGTAACATGATGAAATTATTGGTAGATCAGGTACCAAAGGCCCTGATGCGGTAAGGGGGTCAAAATACATTCGGTCAAATTTCAAAATTTCCATTGTTATTTCCGTTTTGTAATGGTAAAAAATGATTTATCTCATCCCTTGGGGACTAGAGCCTTGAAATACGTGTGATTAGCTTTGAAAACCATCTCCCACGAGTTTTCAATCGATTTTTATAGAACTTGGCATCTAAGTACAAGATACAGGATTACAGGTACTGAAGGGAAATGTGAAATTTTTCTGATTTTTCCGACCTCTAAAATGACCTTGGAAACGACTTTCAAAACTTGAAATCTCACCCTCGGGGCACAGTTGTTTTTCATTTTCCAGACCATTACGAGTACACTGGGTACATACATAGAACATTCTACCGATTGCTGTCAGTGGCGGAAAATATCTTTGTCTTCAAAAAGCCGATGTATTCATGGTTTTTTCCCCAATCGCCATTGAGCGCTCATTTTTTACCAAAAATTCAAAAATCCTATCAAAAGTGTTTTAAAAAGAATCTCGAAAAATCGTATAACATTTTCTTTTAAACGAAAAATTCAAAAAAATTTCAAAAAATCTTCTAAAATTTTCTGATTTTTTTGGAAACATTTTCTTTCAAAATAAATCCTGAACACGTCGTTCTTATGAAATATTTAAAAATATTTCAATAGTAGGACATTATAATTTTTCAGAAAAATTTTGAAAAATTTCCCTTAAAAGAAATGTTTTGATATAATTTTTGTTTTTTCAGAAAATTTCTAAAATATTTTCTTTAAAAAATCTAATTTACTTTGTTTAAGGAAAATATTTCTAAATTTTTCTGAAAAATGTTGAAAATTATACCAAAATATTTTTTTAAAAGGAAATTTTTCAAAATTTTTTTGAAAAATTTAAATGTCTTATTAAAATATTTTCAAACATTTCATAAGAAAATGTTCAAGATTTCTTAAAAAAAAAAAAAAAAAAAAAAAAAAATTTTAAAAAAAAAAAAAAAAAAAAAAAA
>FIZV01079819.1:0-14350 GCA_900050545.1 Trionymus perrisii
TATTATTATTATTTATTTTTTTTCAAGTTGCTGCACGATTTTTAACATCATCTGGAAATTTGTCAAAATAAACTTGCTTTATCAGTCTTTTTATTACACATTCACTACCTCAGTTGTTACCTCTGGGTTTCAAAACTCCCCCTCCTCCCAAAGGCATGGCAGGCCACAAAAAATTTGACAAAAAAACACCTAATTCTTGTTAGGTTCAGGAGTTGTTGCCCCCCCCCCCTTGACAAAATCCTGGCTACGCCTCTGCATTCCAGTCGCCCTTGTCCTCTCGTAAAAAATTTTGTGGATCTATTATGTCATCGACCACTCGAGTATTCGTACAAAGGAATTATTATAAAATGAAGATGAGAAAAAACGAAGGGGAAAAACACGATAAATGGCAAATGAAATGACATTGTTCACCAAAAGTAGCTTTTGTGACAAGAATCGTCTATGTGCAGACGTACGTGTATAGAGCAAATTGCGGTATAAAATGGCCTCCATTTTCTTATCAACACTTGCAATTGGTTCAATTAAAAACGGACGCTTTACGATGGAATTTTAAACTGTTTTTATAGTTTTTACGACATTATAAAACGGACGTATTGCACACGGGTGTGTAAATTCACGCTACATTAGTGATGGCGTCCCAGTTGAAAGAAAAATTAGGGAAAAAAATACACGCACATGTAGGTAATGCGTTTTACTATACATTACATATACATACGTATAGGACGTAATAAATGGCGAAATAGCTCGCGCAATAGAGAAGAAAGAAAATTGAACCATCGTATAGAATTTATACCTTGCAGGCTGCGGTTTAAAATATGCAATCCAATGCACGTAGGTAAGGCAGTGATGGGGGATCCAAAATGCGAAAATTCCCATTTCCTCATCAAAATTTCCCACTTTTTCTCACTTTTTCCACCAAATTTTCTAAAAATCCCATTTTTTCCCACCTTGATTTTTTAATGAAGTATTTACGCGAGTCACAAAATAATATACAATGAAATCTCAAAACTAGATTTTTTTTATTTAAAAAAACTGTGAAAAATTGAACCGAATTTAGTAATAAGACGAACAACGATACAAAAACTAAAGAAAAGAATATTAGAATATTGATAGGTAAGATATTCAACTTTTACAGTTCATCCTCTGAACACTTACTTTTTAAAGGTGAAATATTCTACAGAATTACCCGAAAAAACTCTGCTGTGGCTTCAAGTATCGTATCTTTGGACAAATTTGGCGCATTTTGATTGATATTTATAAGAAAACAAACAAACACATGCTCATACTACTTAGGCAGAGAACTGGATAGTGTATATTAGAGGGTGTAAGGAAGGAATGAACACGGTTTACTGGATAGCGGTTGTTGATAATTCAGTGTATCAGGTGTGAGGTGTAAAATTTTAAAAAAAAATTGCTGATTTTGTAAAATTTCCCACTTTTTCGCGATTTTTAGGTAAAATTTCCTGCAAAAGTTGAAAATTTCCACGTTTCACCCGTTTTCCCCTTTTCCCGCCGGGCTTGAAATCTCCCACGAAACGGGAAAATTCCCACGGTTACCCATCACTGATCTCAATTGAAAAATTTGTAATTTGAGATCCCTGGAGTAATCTTGGTCATCACAAAAATTCCGATTTCACCCCTCCCTTCCTCCCACTCAATCTTGCGTAATCGTCGAGAGCATTCACCGGCTAATTTTTATGCGTACTGCGTATTATGCAAAATTGAAGAGGAAGAAGGGGTTCAATCGAAATTTTTGTAATGACCAAAATTATTTCAAAAAACTCAATCTACAACTTTTATTTGAGAATTTTTTTAATTAGGACCTTAGAAACAGATATAAGGGTCCAAGGAAAGGATCCACACCCTTTGAAAAAGGATAGACCTAAAAAATAACATAACTTTCATCGTTTTATCGAATTGTGTGGTCAAATTACAATCGAGAGCTGCGCCATCAAAGCTCATAGGTGATTTTCATACGTATTGGTCACAATTAGAGGGAAGGGAGGGGTCCAATCAAAATTTTTATAACAACCAAAATGATTCTACGGTCCTCAATCAACAACTTTTGTTTGAAATTTTTTAAATTTGAGCCAGAATAAGCCCTTGAAAAAATAAAACCTACCATTAAAAAAAAAAAAAAAGTACAAATTGATTTTAACTTTTCGATCGCACAGACGACTTTTTTTTTTCAATTTTCGATCGTAATACATTTGCAATTCAAATCAATTTTTTTCAGTCTGTCAAACTGATAATTTTTCTTTCGAAGTTGCCCCCCCCCCGAAAAAAAATTTATATTTCATCAGCGTAATGTTTTTCAAATATAATTAATTTTAAGAATCGTTTCAAATTCAATTATTCAGCAATCACGAATTCTTCTACTTTCTTCCGAGAATAGTATGATGATTTTCACAGATTCGCTACATGAATCCGCTAGTCAGATGCTTAAGAATGCTCGTTGGTATAATTATTTTACAAGTTTAGCCAGTTAGTCATCTTAAATATTATGATGGGGTAATTAATTACTTTATATGTGTATGCAATATTTAAATCACTTTTAACAGTTGATATTTTTAATAAATGCTGTTGTTTGAAATCTAAAAGATTTGTCAGTTCTAAATAGGCTGCTTACCTACCTACATGTAATTGCGCTTTCATCGAGACAATTAACACTTTCATATTATTTACGACGAAAGCTTCTTAATGTTGTAGAAAATTACTTCCAGAATATTCACCTTTTGAACCATGGACATAAGTTTGGAATAGGTAGTTAACCAATTAATTATGATGTCTCAGTCAAGAACGATCAGAGGGGGGGGGGATTTTTGGTTTTTCTTTTTACAACGTAATCTCTGTTGCATATGCTTCATAAAAATAGTCTTCGTATTATTTCACGTCTACAGAAAAAATACAGAAGGAAAATTCTAGGTACGCATAATTTCTACACAAAAAGTCTAGACCACCAAAGTAGGTACCAAAATCTGGTGTAATATTATGACTTATTAGAACAAAATTTTTAAAGCATGATTTCTTCTAATCGTAAGAGTTTACGTTTGAAAATGAATGTCTATGTCATTGCCAATTCGTATTGCGCTGTTTATTAAACCGTTAGCTTAGTTTAACAACTCGCACGGTTATTAATAGATTCTTTGTTTGGGAAATAATTTTCAATTTCATGTCAAAATGAGGTATTTAATGCTTGTATCTTCGATAACGATCGCGTGCCACGGATTGGGCAATTTGATATTGCTTTTATAGGCCGTAAAATTTCTCATCTTCTTTACAATGTTGTGAAACGAGGAATAAAAAATTTTGAAACTGGAACTGTAAGATCGACTTACCTAAATCATGCATGTATGTTTTTTTTTTTTTGTTTTTCAACTTAGAACTTCCCTCCCTCCTAAAAATCAATTTAGTGAATTTTTAAAAATTCTTTCCAAATAATTATTATATTTTATGCTCTTCTCTTCTAAGTCCAGGAAATAAGACCATAAGAATAATTCAAATTTTCTTTTTGGTCAATAAATATATTTTTGATTTCAAAATGTACCTATTGGTGTCCTCATTAACCGCCAAAAAGTGCCCGAACCTCCCCTCTCAGGATACCCCCTAAATATAGAACCAAACACACCTTCTCTTTCTTTTTCGCTCATAACTCTTCAAATATGCGTTCAAACAAAAAGGTGTTAATAACTAAAATTAAAGTGTATGAAATTTTCAACAAAAAATTTTATATTCATTTTTTTCGAGAAGTCAACTGATAGCGCAGAAATACGCGTCAAAATATACAGGATGAAAAAAAAAATTGCTCCCTCTTCTGCGAATACGATAGCTCCTCAGAGGTGCTCTCAATCAGAAAAAAGTTCAAGTAAACGTTGAAGTACGTGAAAATTCCTACAAAATCACTTCATTCATTTCTTACTGCAAATTAATGGTGCCATTGTATCTTACTTATTCGTAGAAAAAGTAGTGGATTTTTAATCTTTTTCATCCTGTATATTTTGACTCTTGTTTTTGCACCACCCGTTCACTTCTCGAAAAAAATGAATATAACCTTTTTTGTTGCAAATTTTATGTACTTTAATTTCAGTTATGATCATTTTTTAGTTTGGATGTATATTTCAATAGTTGTAAGTAAAAAGCAAAAAGGAGATCTCTTTGAATTCACATTGGGAAACGTATCGAAGGGTGAGGTCGAGGACTTTTTGGGAGGTTAATCAAGACGCCAAAATGAGGATTTTAAAATCAATTAATCTTTTAACTGGGCTAACTGCTCACGTACTGGAAAAATTATCTACAAATAATTACCTAATTTAATTATTGAAAATCATTACGCAGGCTCTTATTTATGTACCTACAACCTATACCTAATAAAATTATGCTCGTTGAACATATTTCTTCAAAAACCAAAATTTACCAATAGGTACCCCATAAGTGCGTAATGCTGTGACGTAAATACGTATTACTTACGTATGAATAAAATCAACATATGCGACGCTTTGCAAATCTGTCTGTTCGGAATTCTTCCTTATATTCGTTATTGATCCGTATATGGAAGTTGATTTAAGGTCGTTTTGAAGCGTCGTGCAAATAACAAATGTAAAAGCGGAATTACCTTGAAAAATACAACATGTAAAAGCTTCAAAACGAAAATTTTGAAAATTAAAAACTGTAAAACCCCCATAACGATTATAGAAAATTCTTATAAGTAGGTACCTAAAATTATATAGGTTACATAAGTAAGTCTTCTGTTCAATAATCCAATCAGAACGTTTTTAAAAACAATAAACAAAAATCTCAAATGATTAGGTACTTCTACATAATATTATGAGTTTCCTCTCGTGGAGTTGAAACATTACACCTATTATTTTAAATAACATTGCAGTCGTTTGAGAGAGACAACAGAGCGGTTATATCATAAATGTATCATTATTTTGTACCATTAATTACATCCGCATCGATGATGAATGTTCAAAATTAATTTCATTGTTTGAAAACATCTGATATAAGAGAGATTCCGACGGACCCGGTTTTACGAGATACGTGTGGCGCACAGTTTTTCATTATTATTTTTATTTTTTGGTAATTGATTGCAGTGAATTTGTTCCTTCTAATAGCTAAATACTTCCTAAATGGAATAATTTAAAAAGCGAATCGATATCTTGAAACAGTTTCGAACACAGTGTGGTGAATCCTCTCATGGTCTTCGATATAGATTATAATAGTTACTTTTTTTTTTTTTTATACCTATTTTCTCATTCAATTTTTTTTTGTTAGATGTTTTGGTACAGGAGATCAAACGATTCGTGTCGAACACATTTTAATAACGTGTGCTTTATTTGATTAAATTTGGGTGAAAGTGGAAACACGATAGGCCTATGTTCTACATAATTATCTTACGAGTAATAGTCATCGCGGAGTCGAGGACTATTCTTGTTTTATTTTACCTGTTACCTAACGATAGGTACCGTATACCTATTTCATATACATCTTTGTAATGCATTTACTCGTTTTCTATTACTCGTAAATGCAGCCAACTATGTAACTTCTTATGAATTAAAGTAGGTGATGTATCTCCTTTTGAATTGATTAAATGTGTAATTTAAATATTAGCAAAACTTGCGAAGCATCATAAAATAAAGAAGGTTAAATGCGATTCTATGATTGATTCGTAATGTAGGACGTATTTTTTTAAAACGAGCTAAGGTATAACTTTTTATAAGGTAAAAATTTCCCCAGAGCTCGCCAACTCTTCAAAAAATATTTTTTATCTCGTTACCTAAGACCCCAATCAAAAACTTTTTAAAACAAAAGTTGTAGTTTGGAATCCCTGCAATAATTTTGATAATTACAAAAATTTCGATTGGACCTCCTCCTGCCTTCCAACTTTGCATAATAGGTATGTAAATAATTCGGTGGTTTTCTTACATAAGTATTATGCATGACTTAGAAGGGAAGGAGGAATCCAATCGAAATTTTTATAATGACCAAAATTATTCCAAGGATTTTAATCTACAACACTTCTTTCTGTCTGAAAAATTTCTCAATTTGGCGTCTTTGGTTCAAAAATTGGAAGATATTAAATTTTTTTGGAGAACTTTTCATTTTCATTTTTTTAAAGTAAACATGTTTCTCAAATTTTTGGAGAAAAAAATTTCTCATTTTTTTTTTTTAAATTACAAAAATTTCTATTTTTTAGGAGAAAAAATATTTTTCAAATTTTTGGAAAAAAAAATCTCTTGAGTTTTATTGGAAAAAATATTTCTAAATTTTTCGGCAGTAAAAAACTCAATCTTTTGAAGAAAAAAATAATCTAGCTTTTTGAGAGTAAACAATTTCTCAATTTTTTTGGAGTAAAAATATTTCTTAAATTCTTGGAGAAAAAAGTCCTTGAATTTTGTTGAAAAAAAAACTCCAAGTTTTACAGCATTAGATAATTTTCTCTATTATTTTTTATCTATTTATTTTTTTGAAGAAGAAAATCTTTCAACATTTCAGAGAGTAGAAATTTATTTTTTTAAGACTCTTTTTCGATTATTCACTCTCTTTCTAAAAAATCTCCCTATCTCCGCATCTAAAACTTCAATTAAAAAATTTTTTAAACAAAAATTGTAAATTGAAATCCCTAGAATAATTTTGATTATTACAAAAATTTCGATTGGGCCTTTACCTCGCCTCTAATTTCGCATAATACTGTTTTCGTAAGTATTTTGATAAATTGAAGGGGAAAGATAGGTCCAATCAAAAATTTTATAATGGCCAAAATTATTCTAAAGTTTTCATTCAACAACATTTTCTGATTGGAGTTTTAGATATAGAGAGAAAAAATTTTGTAAAAAGGGTATACCCTCAAAAAAATGCAAGACTTAAACAAGGTGAAACCCTAGCTCATTCCTTACGTAATTCTTGATTTTTAAAACTGAGAATTTTATTTAAATAAAAAAACTGGAATAATTTCTTCAAGACTATCGATCATATTTCGAACTCGAGATTATACCAAAAAAGATACGAATACGTTTAATCCATAATAGATAATACCTAGGTAGAAATAAACAAAGAATAATGGCCCTAGATATTTCATTTGATACTTGCATGGGAGAATGTCCCAAGACATACCTAGACCTACCTATATACCTATATATATCATCTTTCACACTTCACGTGACTCATGCAACATAGAACGCTAGCAGTTAAAATTAGGTCACATTCAGTCAAATCAGTGCACCTACGTTCAATCGTAGAATCTTCCTGGATATTGCATAATTTAAATGTTTCTAATTAATTACTTCATAAAATTCATTATATTCTATAAAAAATACACCAGCCTCCTGTGCCAAAAAATATTCTTATCGATGTACAAATCTGCAAACTACTTCATGGTATAGGCTCAGTAAGAGTAGTAAGGCTATAAAGAGTTCACATTGAAAAAAGTTGTAATCCTGGTGCACTAATCAATAAGGTACGCGCTTTCCTTCCTCGTAAGAAAAAAAACACTTTAATTACCCATTGGCGTCATCGTGTCAATGAAACGTCATAGGAGCAACAATATTAGTACCTAGCTACCTACCTCTGCTTTGATATTAAAATTTTTAACATGTGGAATCTCTTGATGAAGGGATGGGTGAGGGGGTTCAAAATTTTCACACAGAAGCACTCCTTCCTGGTGCATATTTCTTTCCTAACATTGTAACTTAACTTGTTTCACGGCGTCCTGGCTCATCAAAATGATTTATTTCACTGGAGAAATTGAAAAAGTTTTAAAGTATTACGAATGACATGCAATCTATTTATAAACGTTAGTAAGCGTGCATTCAAGTAGATAACGTTGCTTTACAATGTTCTAGCTCCGGTAGAAGTGTAGGTGTAGATAACTTTTAATTGAACCAGAGCATAATTTTTTTATGTGTAATAGAATCTGCCGGCATTATTAGTTTTTCTTTTTTGTTAACTAATGTATTTCGATTACGATGGCCAGTGCTGTTACTCGTGTAGTGCATCGTTGCGAAGATGCAACGGAAACCGAATATTTAGGTTTTACCTAATTGATTTTATTATGCTCTAACTTACATACTTTATTTAGGAATTAATTAATTTTGGTATATGTGTTACACATACGCATCTAGTATTACCTTATATTAACTGAATTTACCTTCTGTTTGCGCAGATTTATCGGAATGTCAGCTGATGCAAGTACCAGATGCTGTGTATCATTTGATGAGACACACCGAATTAAAAAGGTGCAATTTGTCGAGCAACTCGATCACAAAGATACCGCCAAAGTTTGCTGTTAATTTTTCATTAATTTCAGGTAAATATCGTCATTAAATTCACACATCATACGTTTCAATTTCAATTAAAAAACCAAAACTATAGTCTATAATATTAATATTTCAAGTTCAAGTGCTAAATGTGATATTGATAAGACGAATCCACGTGATTGGTTGATGATAACCGATTAACCAATCAATTTGACAATTGATAATGAAGCTTTGTTTTTTTTTGAAAAAAAATTTTTTTTTGCAAATTTGCATTGATTTTCTCTTATTTAAAATTTTAAAATCACTTGGAATTTTCAATTTATTTGTTGTTAATAGTTTTTGTATTTTTATTTACTTTCTAGAATTGAATCTGTCACACAACCAAATGAGCAAATTACCGAACGAGCTCGAGGATTTATCAAATTTGGAAAATTTAGACATTTCACACAATTCTTTCATATGTCTTCCTCACCCAGTGTACAAAATGCCAAAGTTAATTAATTTAAACGCGAGTCACAATTTCATTGTTGGTAAGATATTTTTGTATTGATTAGACTGCTACGATTCTAACTCAGAAAAAATTGAGCAGGTCAAGATTTTGAATTGTATTTTCCAATTTTAAATTTTACAGAAGTGGAAGTGGAAAGATTACAATCTAGCCCTTCGCTGGAGACTGTTGATCTCGATAGTAATCCTCTGACGACACCTATTCGTTCAGATTTAGCGAAGGTGTCTTCGATCAAAATTACTTTCAGTCCACCCGAATCAGACGACTGGGATGATGATTTATAAATTGAAAATGAATCATTGTGAAGTTACCTTATGTATTTAGTTCTTAAGTACAAAGTTTTATTTGTAATTTATGGAGTCAAGAATTTAGTTCCTAATTTATTTTAAATTGTAAGGATTAACATCTCAAACATCTGTGATGTTTATTTAAATATCATGAATTTGGAACAAGAATTTTTGAGAGATTAACTATTCTAAGATCTTACTTTTCTTATAACGTTTTCTCATATTACGCTTACATAATTTTATCAGCATTTATAATTATTTCGAAGAAATAGTTTTTTGTACTAAGTTTTCGAGCACCTACGTCCCACGATCACTTTTATAGAGAGGTACCTCATTTTATAAAATAAATTTGGTTTTCTTATGAATGGAAAACAATAGAAAAAAATACTCATTAATTTAACGAATTGCTTTTTAAACAAGATTGTATTTATAAAAAATGAATTTCTTTGCATCGTTTTCGTCTACTTCTGTGATCCAAAAGGTTATACTGCCATATTGTTCTCTGTTAAAGTATATTATGTTTTACGATAAATCTTATTATAAACTGAAAATTACGTAAGCATTTATGAGAAAATTTTGACAATGATTTTTTTTCTTCATTTGCGTAACTTCTCGAATAGCCTGTGGTTAGTATTGTTTTATTAACTTTATATAGGTGCATTTTATAATTGTATGATGTGTTTAACAAAACTATATTGAAATTTTTTATTTTTATATGCGTGTAAATAACTTTAAGGCTTATGCATGTACAGATACTGTAAATGCATAAGCCATACCTATTTGCCAAGTAAGTAAATCAAAAATTGTCATTGTTTTTGCTACTCTAAGTAGATAGGGTATAACTTGATCTGAAGATGTGGTCAATTTGTATTGAAATGTAATGATGAGCTAGTCAGAATATACTTTAAAGCAATGATATCATCTTTTTTACTTGCAATTTTTTTCAGTGAAATCCAATTCGTAAGTTGAAATAAATGTTTATGTTGTTTGTTTTTTTTTTTTAAATTATGAATTATTCTTTTCGTCTTATTTTGGCAATAAGTGATTGTCTGATTGATTTCGCTCTTCATCCATTGGGTATCAATTGCAATAGAGACTTCAAAATTATAAATACCTACTATTTACATATACATACTTAAACGAAGTAGAAGATCTGAAATGGTCAAAAATTTCAAATGACCATTATAGTGTCAAAGTCCGAGGTAAAATATGTCAGACAATAATGAAGAAATCCTTAAATGCGAAATTTTTTGGTAGTGTGGTAATTTTTAATCAAAAGGTAGGCACTAAAAAAAAAAACTGAATTACTTAATATGATAGTTACAATTACTTTACCTTTTTCCGTTATTAACGAATCTCGTTATGGCCGGAAATTTAGCAGTAGCTCAGGTGCTTGTTACATTAAAAATTTCAAAAGTAAATTGAGCTCACTTAGAAAACTCCGAAAATACAAAAATTTAATACAGGGTTAACTAGTTAACTACCTATTAGAATTTCTGTTTTTTGAAGAAGAAAATATTTTCAATATTTTGTAAAAACATATTTTCCCCCTGATTGATACAATTTTTTTTTCAATTTTTTTTCAAAATTATATGACTTTTAGACATTTTGTGAGACATTCTGAATCATTAAAAAAAAAAATTTTAATATTCATGTATGTATAAAGATCGACTGTTTTTTTTATTATGAATTTATTGAACTTATGCCTTTTTTTCAGACATTTTTTAAAAACTTTTCAATACTATATTTTTTTACAACTTATTTTTGTATAAACATTTTATACTTTTATTTTTCAACTAGAGAATAAAAATTAATTTTTTCAGGAAAAGAACTTTTAATTTTTGGAGTAAAAAACCTCAGTTTTTTTAAATTAAAAAGAATGATGATAATTTTTTAAGAAAAAAGATTTCTAAACAGAGAAACAGATCTTTGAATTTTATGAAAAAAAATTAATTTGAATTTTCTAGCAGTAAAATATGTAATATTAAAAGAATTTATTGATTTAGGTATTTTTAGTAAAAAATTTCTCAATTTTTCTGAGGTAGGTGAAACATTTTAAAAATTTTTTTGAAGAGGAAAAAATTATCTAGGTATTTTTTTTTTGTAGTGGAAATATTTTCCAACTTATAATATCACCACTTTGAAAAAAATCGATCTACATCCTAGAAAATTATAATTTTCTGGCTCGGCATTTTGTATTTTCTCAACTTCATCCAAAGGTGTATATAAAGTGACTAGTAAGTAAGCAAGTAAAGTACTAGTGAGTTATGTAAGTTTAATATTTTCCTTCATTCTCTTCCATAGGCCACCTAGTTTTCGACAACTTGGAGAAAGTATAGCATACTGTCGTTTTTGAAGGAATTTTTCATGGACCAAAATAATAATATCAATTTTTTAATGAAATGTCAACGTTGATCTGTACTTATAATTGTATTTTTAAAAAGTAAAAAAAAAAATTTTTCCAGTTTTTTTTTTTTTTTTTTTTTTTTTTGTAGGTGGAAATTTATTTATTCCAGCGATGCAAAAAATCCAAATAAACGCTAAAACAATAATATTAATTAATAATTTTATTACTTACTCAAATATTTAAAAAAATCATAAATCAATAAACAAAAATTTTTTGCGTAAGTATATCTTCATCATTGCAAATTTTTTCTACGCATAGTGTGATATATTTTCATTTTATCGGCATTACTCAATGGCGTATGTAAGTACCTACATAATTAAGACTATTACGTTGATAAATTTATATCAAAGCTAAACTAATATCTTCTATTTTGTTTACTCCACGTTTTATATGTGAAGATGTTTTGCTGAATTTATGACCTAAAAAAAAGTGAGTATGTAGGTAAATTATTTTCAACTTTTGAGATTTACTAATTATTATTGTACCTATATTATTGTACCTATTTACAATTAATCTATGTTTTTCTTAAATTTATGTACTCAAGTCAAAATCATCAGGTAGTCAAGATATTATTTACTTGAAAAAATAAAAAACAATGCAAAAAACAAAATGAGTCTTTAAAAATATGACTAACATTGTGACATAATTTTTATAGGTGAAAATATTCCACTAAATTTTGAAATTGATAAATTCTTTTTGAAGTCTTTTGTTATTTTTATTTTCTTTAAATCGTTTATGCCCCATAAGTACCTTTTTTTTTTTACCATTTTTACCAAATTCTGTTCAGGTTCTATTTGGTGTATTAAGCTTAGACCATTTTTTAAAATATGTTTTTCATTTATAAAACACTAATAATTTAAAAAATTCACATTCAGAACAAAATTAAAAATTTCAAAAACACCATAAGCAATTTTTATCTCTAAATTATCTGACAACACTGATTGCAAAAGTAAACAAGTTTTCGTTGAGAGATGAAAGATAACTCGAATTTGTAATCAAATTCGGTATTCGGTCTAATATTACATAATTGAATTGTTTTTGATTAATTATTATCATTCTGTGCGGTAATTTATCAATTAGTGAGTGTTTAGTATTATCGTAGTTAAATCTAGAATCTACTTGAAGTTACTATCAACGTATTAAAGCTGATCGCAGTTTCTTACAGAATGGTACTTAATTGAGGTAAGGCTTTTTGCAAACATTGTTGATAAGAATACTGATGATAATGATAAGTTATTTTCGTTGAATTTATCTCCAAGTTTCGAGCACATGTGACGTTTTTTTTTTATCAGTACGTTTATGTAAAGCCGGTGAACGAAACTGTTTCTGTACCTATGCACCAATTTACCAAGTCACGTTCAACATAATCATTTGAGTTATCAGTCTCGCGAATATGGTTGTAAATTAAGTTTGTGCAGTTCAAGTTTCAATGTTGATGTTTATTCTGCTCGTATTATTCACTATGAGCCCAGTGCATTTGCTCGAATTCGTAATTATTCTGGAGATAATTTCTGTTTCGAAGCGGTACGTTATAGTTATTTTTTATTTTTACCTTACGTTAGCCTCAGTGATAATGAATGAGTTTGATAACACCTTTGTGTTCATGAAAGAATACCGGTGGTAAAACTCATAGAGAGGGACCGTGGGTTACTTTCACATTATGCAATTTCGCTGACATTGATCTTTTTTCCTATTATATTTAATTTATACAGTTTTTTCGAGAGACTAGTTTAAAGCTATGCTGTCACACGATACGAAAATGAAAAATGACGTAGTGTTCGTTAATGCCTATTTGACCTCAGCTGTTGGTTTCCTTATGGCGTTGTAAATAGGTGTCTAAAAATGAAATACTATTCTACATTTTATACGTACATTTATTTTTAGGTGTGATGACATGAATATAATTTACACGATAGGTATCGTATGTTTGACGAGGAAACATTTCAAATTACGAGCAGTTCGATCGTGAAAATGATTGCTCTTGAATTGAAACTTGAAAATAGTTTTAAAATTTTTATGATCGATACCAACATTGAAAAGAGTTCGTCACTCGAAACTATTCGTAAATTTTGATAAGTAATTACGAAACAAAAATTTTTATTTTTTTAATACGCAGCTCATTGTTGACTAATGGAGTGAAAACGTCATAAATAAAATGTAATTTTGTGACAAATGGAATTTTTTATTTTATCTCAATGAATGAATTATGTTTTCACGCTTTTTTTTTAAGACACGAGTATACAAACAGAAACATAACTCATGATTATTGAAATAATCGCAAAAACATTGCATTTAAAAAACAACCCTCGTATATTGATAAATTATTTGCATAGTCTAAGAATGGAAAATATGTCAGTGGTTTTATGCCATAATCTTTTTTTACCGTTTACAGAAATGTATTTATATGTGGGCTTAGCAAGATCAAATTGAAAAAAAAAATCAAGTTAAGAAATTAAAAAAAAAAATAATGTGAACTTTTGAGAGCGGTTTTATAGTTGAAGTGGCAGATTTTCACCGAATAGGTAAATACTGCTAAAACCAAAATTCCCTTATCCTGATTTCATAGCAAAAAACTTCTTTCAATGCTTATTTTCAGTTGGAAGTGTCGAAAAAATTAGCAAAATTTCGATTTAAAAGGTGTTTCAAAAAAATTTTGAATAAAAAAATATCGTTCAACTTTTTTAAGAGTAAAAAATCGTTTAATTTTTTTTAGGAAAAAAGTCATCAATTTTTGGGGTAAAAATATTTCTCAAAATTTAGAGAAAAATCCCCTAATTTTACTGCAAAAAAAAAATCTACAAATTTTTCAGCATTAAAAAGTTTTTTGATTTTTTTTTTTTTTTTTTTGAAGAAAATAATTTTTTAACATTTTTGAGAGTAAAAAAATTCCTCA
>FIZV01079829.1:0-10962 GCA_900050545.1 Trionymus perrisii
AATAAAATTATCGCAAAAATTATTATTGTTTTTCTTCTTAAAATAATTTGAAAAAAAATTTTTTTCTTCTTATTAAATTGAAGAAATTGATTCATTTTTTCAGTATAAATAATCAAATTGAAGGAATTATCGACATCTTTTTACTTTAAAAAATTGAAAAAATGTTTTTATTTTTAGTTGAAAAAATATTATAAATATTGTTTTTTCCCCATCAAATTAAAGAATTAATTTCATTATCAAATTATCATTGAAATTGAAGGAAATGATTTTTCTTCAAACCTACTTTTTTCTTCATTTTGTTTTTCTTTCCTTTATTTTTATTTTTTTTTTAACGAAAGAAATCATTTTTTTCTTGAATCTAAATAAGTTCATGTTATAAAAGTACAACTCTTTCATGTTGAAAAAAAAAAATTAAAAATGAATAAATTTGAAGAATTATGGTCCTAACAGTTTTTTTTTTTTTTCTGAAAAACTTGAATTTAAATTTTTTTCCACAAATGAATTTATAGCAAACAAAATAATTGTAACAAAATTAATAAATGATGCTATGTCATTTTTCCAACTCCCACCACTTTTTTGAAGCTGTCAAGTGCTCATCGCCATCATAATAAACATTTTTCTCGAGCAGTTTTAATATTAAAACCTCCATTCTCTCGAGTCTATATCTGAAATTTTCTAAGCCACAAAAATCAATCTAAAAAATCAATTCTTGCGTTAAAATATTTACTAATTCATTATTTGGGTACTTTCTCCCCTATTTTTATTTTCTATGAAAAAAAAGGAAGATTCGACACCCTATTTTATCAAATCCCTCCAAATAAACTTCTTTTTTCCAATTCAAAAACTATTTGTATTTTTACCTGATGAAAAAAAAGGGAAAAACTGGCTCTTTCATGGAACACTTTCGGAATGCCCATTCATCAAACACCTGCTTATTGATTATGAAAAATTCACGCACCTTCGACTGTGCCTCATCAGCACCGATGAAAGAGAGAATGAAAAAAACTAGTTTTCCATTTCGACCACACTAACCGTACGTCTACGTATATGTATAGGGTCTGTTTATGCTGCCGAAGTTGGGTATATCTATAAATTATTAAATTCATACCTATATACGTTTAGTAGGTATATACGATTACGGTGGTTTTTGAAGTGTTTGATAAAGCACCTATAAGACAGATAATCGTCAACGTGTAACGTTTTAGTAGATCAGCGAAGCCAAAACCAAAGCTGAAGATATCGAGGTTAAAATAATTTACTACGTGTACGTATAGGCACTCGATTATATGGTACCTTGTAATATAAACCACATCGTAAAAAAAAAAAAAAACACACTCGTTTATGTCAACTAGTCAACGTACTTTCAAGTGAAAGTACCACTGGCGTGATGTTCGGGTACGAGGGAACCGCATCGACCGAGCAAAGGGCGAGGGAGCGAGGCGATTGTAATAATATGAAAAATTATCAAACCCATACAAAGTTGCAATGCGGCCGGCGTAGAATAAATTCACGAAGACGCGCGGCCGCTGACGAGGAGAAGGCGCAAGCGACGTTTAAACGCCACCGAAGAAGAGGTGTGTGCAAAAGTAACAAATACACGGTAAACCTTAATAAACTACTTTCACTCGAGAGATGCGAATGAACGCTGCTGCTTCTCCCCCTCTCTCCTACTCATTTCCCATCCGCTACCGATGACGATAACAACCTTTGTTACCTGTAAACTGGTTTTTCGTGTAGTGTGTCTCAGTCTGCGCCTGGCATGTGGGCTCATTTGGCTCTATGGAGAAACATATTGTTAGAGAACGAGACGTTGCATTTTTTATCCAATAAAAATACCATTTTTACGACGTCTTGTAATCTGCCATTTATTATACCAGTGTATGATACTTTGTATCCAAATTGCCCTGTATTTTCCCCCTTCTTCCAAGTCCTGCCCTAAGCCCCTTTATTGCGACGTGTAACCTTGTCCAAGAGGAAAACTTTAAAATATCGTAGCAGCTTGTCAGCTCGTAGGATAAGTTGCTTGCGTTTATATTGGCGCAGATATTAATCAAATTGCATTGTATACGTTTTACTATAATATTTATGAATTGGCGAAAGTGGATTTTTTTTCCAATTTTTAACGCCTTCAGAACCCAATGAGCGTTTTTCAAAACACCACAGATACTCGAATTAAATTTTAAACCTGTCTCGATTAGTTTTTAATTGGATGAATTTTTAACTCGCCTATTCTCTTCCAGTCTACTTTTGAAAAGAAATCTTATTAATAGAATTCGCTGCTCAAATTTATCTCGAAGCGAGTAAAAGAATCTTCGAAAAAAAAACCAAACCCAGTGCTAACCACAAAATAAATAAAATGTTTTTAAAAAATCAATATGTTTATTGCGGTAACTTCTGTCACATGGTCGTGTATTCGATTTCGTGTTTCCGCATCAACGATACTCGAGAGCGATGTAGAGAGGCTGCTCTCAAAAATGAAATTACAAGCCTAAACTTTTTTCTTGCTTTTACTCCTCTTGCCATCTCCTTTGTCTAAGAGAATTTGCGGGCGCGGTTTGATTTTAAATTAACGTCGAAAACTTGGGCTTTAGCTGGGTAAAATTGGACCGTAAATAGGCAGAATTGCGTTTCGAGTGAGCGTAGATTTTTTTTTTGTTTTTAAAATCCTCTTCTCGGCGCCCTGAACTCCACCAAGAAGTCACCAAACCTGACCTCTCAAAATTTCATCAAAAATGAGTGTCCAAAAGAGATTTGTTTTTCGCTTATAGCTTATTAAATATGCGTTTAAAGGAAAAAATGAGCATAACTGAAATTAAAGAACGAAAATTTACAATAAAAAACATTGTTTATTTTTTTGTGAAATGAACGAGTGTCGTGAAAATTTAGAAGAAAAATAAAGGAAGTTCTAAATTGATAAATTAAGGAAATTTTTTAGTTGAAAAAAAATTAAAAATTGGAAAAAATCAAAAATTTTGAAAAAAAATTAAAATGGGTACCAAGTTCGAAAAAGTTGAAAATCGAAAAAATATAAAAATTTCAAGTTTGAAAAGATCAGAAAGATTGGCATTTAATTTAAAATTGCTAAAAACTGAAAAAAAAATTATAATATGTATTTTGGAGGTATGGGGTGGGGGAGGGGATGATTTCTTTTGATATTCCTAAAAATATAGCAATTTATGTATTATCGAAAATTCAATAATAATTATTGAAAATTTGAAAATTTTTGAAAATTTAACAACTTGAAAATTTGACAATTTTTAAAAATTGACAATGTTTAAAAATTTGATAATTTTTGAAAATTAACCAATTTTTGAAAATTATTTAATAATTATTCAATAAAAATTAACGACTTTTGAAAATTCTGCAATTTTGGGAAATTTTTCAATTTTTAATAATAAATTTTTTAAAAAGTGATGATTTTTGAAAAATTTGTAATTTTTGAAAAATAAATATTTTTTGTGGATTAGAGAATTCTAGAAAATTCAACGATTTTTGAAAATTTCATGATTTTTGAAAATTTTTCATTTTAGGCTATTCAATAGTTTTTTAAATATGAAGAAAACAGTTACTCACAATTTTAAAGAAATTTGAAAACTTGAATTTTCGAAAAAATATAGTATAGTTGTTCAAAAAATTGAATTTTCAATTAATTTCATAAAACATCCCTCGCCTCTTTAAAAAAGTGACATTGTAATTCATCAACCAAAATTTTTTTTTGAAAATTTCGCTCCCAAAAAAATAGAGTGTTAATACCATAAAATTCATTTAGATGCCATAAAATTGTTGAAAATCATCGGAGTGTTTATAATTAATCTAAAAATACTAGAATTACGTCAAATTGTTGAAATTTTGAAAAAATTATTAAAATATCCAAAATTAAGTAATTACAATAAGAAAATTTCTGAATTGTACAAATCGAGCAGTCCAGTTATAACTATTAAAATTATTAAAAATTGCGAAAATTCAAAGAATTGTTCAGAAACCCCTAAATATTTATAAATTGGTCAAAATAATGAGAAAAAAAATCACTAAAACTTCAAAGATTCGAAAAAATTGCTAAAATATCAAAAAAATTGAAATTTTACAAAATTATTAAAAACTCGTCAAAAATTGTTCAGATTTATTTAAAAATTCCAAAATCTCTAAAATTTTAAACAACTCTCAATAATTGATAAAATATGCAAAAGAATTATCAGGCTCTTTATAATTATCACAACTTTATAAAAACATCACAATTAAACCATAATTCCTAAAAGGATATAAAAATCATTAAAACACCTCGAAACTTATGCAAATAAGTTCCCATGGTAAAAACGGTTAAAATTCTATAAAACGTGTTAAACGTTTGTTTGAGAGGAAAAAAATCGTTAAAAAAAATCAACGCTCTAATTTAACGTAAGTGTACGTTGATTAATAATATCTTAATAAATTATTTAATAACCGTCTCTTTATAGGAAATACGTTTATTGTACGATTGCGATTACCGCATACGATTTATGGCAACAGGTGTTACAACGTCGATTCAATCGCACACCGATGGAAACTCTAGGTAGTCACGTATGCGTATGTCTACCTCAAAGATATTATGAGACTCTGTCGACATGGCGAAGTAAAGTTATACAGGAGTCGTATTCGCAGTCGCGTTTAATTTGCAATTAATCCTCGCGCGTATAAATACTGCATACACACATAAGGTAAATAAACCTCTCTTTGTAGAGGTTAAAAAGGTTAACAATTTCCCCCTTATTACATTGATAAAAGTCTCACATGACCGAATGGCTTCTCTATAGTATAACAAAAGTGAGAGACCTTATACTCGGTATATTGTTGAACGCGACGACGAAACAGAGTACAAAGCAAAATAAGAGAAGTAAACCATCGCGTTGGTTCAAATTGGTCGTCGAGTTGTTATTTGCAAAAAGAGAAACGGAACAGCCTAGGCCTATGCCTATGCACATAACACGCTAAACATACGTACACATTTACAACAAAGATAGCCGGATTGTACTTTATATAGTGTTGATATTGATTAATGATATCATTATAAGAGCAATTATCAAACGTAATCTTGTAGCCGGTAGCGCTTATATACCAAGTCGTAAAGTAAATATTGATTTAAACGCCACCACCAACGACGCCGCTGTACACACATACCTACACCTTTACATCGACTCGCCGCTCAACGTGAGAAAAAATCTCTCCTAAGATCAAAAAGCTCGACGAATTTTGGATAAATCGAGGCGTAGGTGGTCCATTAAAATAAGTAAACGAAATAGCTAACATTTTCAGTGATTGAAGATTTTTTTAATTTTAAATTTTTCTATTTAGTGTCCAGATTCGCCATTAAACAGTCCCCATCTAAGATTTGAGATTAACAAAAATGTCGACAAAAAAGCTGGTTTAGAATTAAACTTTGACAAGTCCAAAGACTCAATATATCATAATCAATTAATACCTATCTTTTGAAAATACTTGGAACTAAAGAATAAATAAATCAAAGAATTACCCTAAAATAGAAAAAAATTCTAAAAAATAAGGCATTTTTGCTCCAAAACGACATCAATTTAAAAACATTTTTTTTTTAAATATATGAGATTTTTTCTGCAAAAAATTATGAGATTTTTTTTTTACAAAAATTGTGAGATTTTTTCCACGAAAATTATGAGATTTTTTCCTATAAAAATATGAGATTCTTCAACGAAAAATATGAGCTTTTCTTCTACGAAAATTATAAGATTTTCTTTTCTACAAAAATTATGAGATTTTTTTTCTACGAAAAAAATGAGATTTTTCTCCAATAAAAAATATGAGATTTTTCTCCTAAGAAAAATTTGAGAGTTTTCTCCTACGAAAAATATGAGTTTTTTCTCCTACGAAAAATATGAGATTTTTCTCCTACAAAAAATAAAATATGAGCTTTTAACCCTACGAAAATTATATGAGATTTTTCTCCTACGAAAATTATATGAGATTTTTCTCCTAAGAAAAATATGAGATTTTTCTCCTAAGAAAAATATGAGATTTTTCTCCTACAAAAAATAGTATCTATGAGATTTTTTCTACAAAAAGTATAAGATTTTTTTTCTACAAAAAATGTAAGATTTTTCTTGCAAAAATTATGAGATTTAAAAAAAAAAGAAAATTACGAGATTTTTTTGTACAAACTACGAAAATTATGCGATTTTTTCTACGAAAAATATGAGCTTCTCTTCTACAAAAATTCTGAGATTTTTCTCTACAAGTATTAGGAAATTTTTTTCTACAAAAATTATGAGATTTTCTTCTATGAAAAATGTGAGCTTTTCTTCTACAAAAATTATGAGATTTTTTTCTAAGAAAACTATGAGCTTCTCTTTTGCAAAAATTATGAGATTTTTTTCTACGAAAAGTATGAGTTTTTCTTCTACAAAAATATGAGGCTTTCTTCTACTAAAATTATGAGATTTTTTCTCTACAAAAATTATGAGATTTTTTTCTGCAAGAAAAATGAAGTTTTCTTCTACAAAAAATATGAGCTTTTCTTCTACAAAAATTATGAGATTTTTTTCTACGAAAACTATGAGATTTTCTTCTACAAAAATAATATGAGGCTTTCTTCTACAAAAATTATGATATTTCTTCTACTAAAATAATGAGATTTTTTCTAGGAAAATTATGAGATTTTTTTCTCTACAAAAAATATGAGATTTTTTTCTTCGATAAATATGAGATTTTATTCTTCGAAAAACATGAGATTTTTTCTACAAAAATTTATGAAATTTTTTTCTGCAAAATAATTACGAGATTTTTTTCTGCAAGAAATATGAGATTTTTTTCTAGAAAAAAGTAGTCATCAGATTTTTTTTCTGTAAAAAGTTATGAAATTTTTTTCTCCAAAATTTTTAGACTTATCTATTCGCATGTTTTAAGAAATCTGTTAGGTTTCAACAATTTTTCAGAGTTTTTATGGATTTTCCTTTAAAATTTAGACTTTTTATTTACGATCAATTTTTTCTACAATATTTTCGCAATTATTTTGACATTTTTAAAAAATAAAAATTCAGTAAATCTTAATATTCGAATAATTTGGCCAATGTTATGACTCCTATCTCCAGACATCCTTCGTGGCACAAAGCCACCAAAAACTCACCATATGCTGGAAACGATTCCAGCTGAATATGCAAATTGGCCAACATTCCTCGAAAGTATTTCATAAAATACTCGAATTACTGCGAAAAAAAAATTGAAGAGCAAAAACTATACGGCGGCGAATTAACCTCCTAGGTAGCATTTGGTGCTCGTACGATGTAAAATAGAATAGACGGCTGATTACGACCAGAATAAAGAAAATGATCTTATATGACCTAAGCTCGGTGCGCGCATATATGCAAAAGTTCGGCATGGCTGATGGCATGGCATGGCATCCGCAACCAGAGCCACGGTCGTGTCTGGTACACGCTCACACACATTCCTATACAGTTGAACATCTATCACAAAGAAACCGGTGCACGGTTCTTAGCTGCGGTACAATCGCATCGCGCATTCGTCCTCGTCTAAACCAGTTCTCTGGGTACGCGACCACTTACCAGCTGGAAATTTAACGTCATATGTAAGCGTAATGTAATAAAAACGTCTTCGAATTTTTACCGCTTTATTAGCGCGCGATTTTCGCCTACTCCTGCCGCCCCTTTCTCCTGTCATCCACTGTTTACATTGTGTACTTACCTCGTCTTGGAGACAGCTGGTTCATTGACGAGTTTTCTGCTGTGTGCTTTGATTGCTTCGTCGTTTTAGGCGAAATATATGACGAGGATAGTTCGAGGTATAGTAAAATCGGAGAAATGAGATAATAGGTCCAGGATGGACCTGGAGAATGGTGTTTTATAGTGTCACGAGCTGTCATAAACCAAAAAATCTCCAGTGCAGAGTCAATGGCAGTTACCACGGATGAGTTATTTCGTACGACGATCGAATCGACCTAAAAAGTTCTGCATTTGGTGTAGACCGCGGCGCAATTGGCGCACAACAAATCGATTCAAAGAGGTCGATGGACTATGCAGTTTTCAATTAACCTCCATCGTCGAGTCGACGAATAACTCGTAACACGAAAAACACAGTACATACCTACGGTGGAAATGGAAGACCTAGCAGACGAGACGCGCGAAACGCGATGCGAGACGTGAAGAAAAAAGCCACCGCTGCGTTGTCTCCTCGTCCTCGTCCTCGTCGATTCGCTTACGAGTATGTGTGCACCGAAGCACTCGCTATGTACGCCAAAAGCTCTATACATTTTTCAACGTGTTCTGTACACATATACGTAAAATTTTCTCCGCATCGTATACATTGTAGAGAGGTATGTACTGTACGTACATTCGTTGGTACACATATATGAGAAAAATATTACTATGTAGTGGTATAGCTACCATATTTACATGCACAACTACACACGAACGTTATGTAACCGTAGTTCAAAGTGTTGCTTAATCTTTGTCGTGCACTTTATCTGTTGTGTTGTACAAACGCGAAAACAACATGTAAACAATAATCGCTCGTAATGGCCTTGCCATCGCAAAATACTCTACTGTGCGTCGAGCTACTCGTATTATTCAATTCTTTCCTCTCTTTCTCTCACACTCGACTCGATGCTCTCTCGATGGCCATTTTTTTCGCCACGCTCTGCTCCAGCTCTCTGTGCTGTGCTCGCGATGACGTACATTGTTTCCAAGTACAGGAAAAAAAATCATCCACGAGGTACCAGACGATTCCATCCTACTGTGTATTGAGTTATGTACGTAGAGTCGTCAGCGTCGTTTCCAAAATGGCGATTATGACTTTTCGAGGACGATATAACGACAGAAAGGTGCAACATCCAGGTGCTCGAGGAATTAATGGCTGTAATTATATTCCGGCGTGCCAAATTATATACAATATCTTTTCTGTAGCGGCGTGCTCGATTCGCTGCTGCTCGATTATGTAACCAGAAGCAGCGCTTGTAATGTTTAGAGGTAATTGTCTCGTTGCAGAATCGACATATAGGCTAACTGGCTAAGCAGTTGCAGGCATATAGAGGATGGTAGACTACGATACTGTCTCATGCATTATTTTGGAGTGGGTGCTAGATTCTCAGGATTTTGAAGGGGGGTGGGGTGAAAATTTTCAGTGAGAGAAGGATTTTTTGGTGATTTTTTCGGGTTTTTATTTATTTTTTATTTTTAGGGAGAGAGAACAGGTTAATGTTTTGAACAAGAATAAGAAGAAAAATAATTCGAGGATCTGGTCCCTTTTCCTTGCAATTATCCTATCTCTGTTTCTAAGGTCGTATTTGAAAAAATTCCCAAGCATAAGTTATAGATTGAGATCCTTGAAATGATTTTGATCATTGCAGGAATTTCGATCGGACCCCTCCCTCCACTTCAATTTCGCATAATATATGAATAATTTGCGAGATCGGAGGGGAGCGAGGTGTTCAATGAAAATTTTTGTAATAACCAAAAATATTCCAAAGATCTCAAATGTACAACTATCATTTGAAAATTGTTTCAATTGAGGCCCCAGGAATGGATATAAAATGGTTAAAATTTTTTTTTAATTTCCAATATAATTTGAACTTTGAATAACATTTCAGAATTTTTTATCTCATCAAAATTTTAAAATTTTGTTTTTTGACAGAATTTAAAAAAATATTAATTTGCACGAAAATTTTGATAATTGCGGTTTAATAAAATTAAAAAAAAATGGTTTAGAAAAAAATTTGAAAAATTCCTGTGGGATTTGAAAATTTGTATACTTAATTGACTTTAAACAAAAATCTGAAGAAATGATTTCTCATAAAAATTGAAAAATTAGTTCCTAATTTTTTATTTAGAATTTTTTTAAAAGCAAAATTTGAGAAAAATTGACTTTGAACAGCATTTGATTTTTTTGCTCGAAGAAAAGCTGAAAATATTGTTTGGCAAAATTACATTTAAAAATTTATAAAAATTTCCTTCCAATAGAATTTTTAAAAGTTAGCTTGAAAAAAAAATGGAGAATTTGAGCTTGGATCGAAACTTTAAAGAAATGGCTTTGAATAGAATTTAAAAGAATGATTTTCCACAAAATTTCAAACATTTATTCTCGAGAAACATTTTTTCGAAAATTCGATTTTTACCAGAATTTTGAAAAAAATCAACATTAATACTGTTTTGAAAAATTTTCACCTAAAACAAAATCTGGAAATTAAGTTTTTGACGAATTTTGGGAAAATTCGAGTCTGAACAAAAATTTGGAAAAAAATAAATCTTGCAACAAAGATGTGTAAGTACTAGATAATTTTTTTTAAATTCCATTTTGAACAAAATTTGAAAAAAAATGATAAAACTAGTAGAAACTTTCTCTTTTGTGTTCGAAAAAAACATGAAAAATACTCTTTAGACAAAATATTTGAGAAATTGTGCTGAAAAATAATTTTTAAGAATAAGTATATTTGAACGAATAAATTGAAAAATTTTCCCAACTATTATTTTTTTTAGGAAAAATTTGGAAATTCCATTTTTTTATTTTTAAATATTATTGATGTCTTCTAATGAAAATTGTACTTGAATTATATTTTTTCTAATATGATGTGAAAATTTTGTTTTTTGTGGTGGAGAAGAAAGTTATTTTTCAACAAAATTTTTAAGAAATTGCGCAGAAATGGGTTTTTAAAAAATTTGTGTTTGAACAGAAATCTTTATTTTGCACAAAATTTGACTGAAATCAATTTGGATCAAAATTTAAAAATATTGTTTTTCATGTTTGAACGATTTGGGGGGGGGGATAGAAAACATATGAAAATTCTGAGTTTTTTATTTGATCAAAATTCATTTTGGTAAAAGTTTGACAAAAATTAAGTTTTTGATGTTTGAACAAAATGTAATCAAGTTTTCCTTTCAAAGAAAAAAAAAAAAAAAAAAAAAAAAACGAAGTAATTTGAATTTTTTTTTTTTTTTTTGAATTAAAAAA
>FIZV01079861.1:0-13398 GCA_900050545.1 Trionymus perrisii
AAATTGTTTAAAAGTTCAAATTTTTAGTATTTTCTTAAAAGTTTATGTTTATAAATTATAATTAACTAGGTAATTTAAATTAATCACACGCAAAAATTAAAAATTTACCAACCCATGTAGTATAAAAGTCTGAATCGATGCGGAAAATATGTTTTAGATTTTTCAGAATTTTTGAACACCACTTTTACAAGGTTTCCAAATTTTTTTTTTTTATAATCACTTCATAAAAATCTAATTTCTTTGAAATTTTTTGAGGGAAGCCGGACTTCCATAACTTCCCTACCAAATACGCCACTGGTACGAGTAATACTTATTCCATTATTTATTTATTTATTTATTTCAGCTATGGTTTCCAAACTAGATGAATCGGTTGGTAAAGTAGTAGAAGCTTTGAACAAAAATTCCATGTTAGAAAACTCGATAATAGTGTTTGTTTCTGATAATGGTGCTCCCACGATGGGATTAATGAAAAATCAAGGATCTAATTGGCCCTTAAAAGGAGTAAGCAAACATAAGTACCTACCTTTACTTACTAAATTCTATAGCAAGAAATAATATACGAGTACACAGTACACTCCTGTGCCTATCTCAAAAATTGAAGAAACGATGGAAAATAAAATTTGAGAAAAAAAAATTGATCGGTATATCCCGTACAGGTACAGGAGGGCATGGCATCGGAAAAAATTTTTAAAAGCAGTGTTGCCAATTGATTTTGCTAATTTTTGTGAAAAAAAAATTCAAATTAAAAATCCCAATTTTTTTAATTAAAAAATTAAAATTTTAAAAATGAGCAAAATTTTCTAAGCTAAAATTCAAAATTGTTTGTGTTTATGAGATAACTTTCGATTTTTCATTTTCCTTCTAACTGAATTTTTAGGAGTATACTAGCCACTCATTTTTTTCAGTTGGGGTAAAAAATATAAAAATTGAGAGGAATAACTTTGAGATCTCAATTTTTTGGTTATTTTGAAGAAGTTTTTTTTTTTCATTTTTATTAAGGATACAGAAACATGTATGTACCTTAATCTATTTGAAAACACTCGCATCTTATTTATCAATTCATTTAATTCATCAGGTCATATCAGTGCTTTTAAATTTGTAAAAAATAGGAGGTATGAATGGAAAATTTATTTTTATACTGTAGGAAAAATCAACTCCATGGGAAGGAGGCGTTAAAACAGTGGCAATGATATGGAGCAAATTACTACCAAAGATGAGAAAAGTTAGCTCTCAACTTATGCACATTTCCGACTGGTTACCAACTTTGTACTCTGCAGCAGGTACAATACATTAGCAAATTGAATTTTCTCGAAACCTGAAATTCTCGCATTTAATTAACGAAATTATTCGTTTCGTAGGTGGCGATAATAGCAAATTGGACAACATCGATGGCAACAATTTATGGGAAGTATTAACAGGTGGTAAAGAACACGCGAATTACACCATACTTCACAACATAGATGAAAGAAATGGTCATGGCTATGCTGCCCTGCGCGAAGGTCCTTTTAAACTTGTCAACGGTAAGTCTTTTTTTTACCGACAACTTTTTACTGTTATTGCACAGAGAAGCACTGTTCTGTGCTGTACGTCCTCGGAAACCAAATGATTTTTTTGTTCGAGAAGAACCTATAGGTACCTACTACATGACGACCCGAGTAATAAATGCGTACATGTATGTACATTTGGTCGTAGGTACGGAAGTTTTTACATACACTAATTGTCAATAAGCATAAGGAAACCTATTTTGACGATAATAACCTCGTTTCTCGGTCTACGACACTCCCATCAGATCTGTGTTCAGCCGCATTCGCGTTTGCAAAAACTAGTTCCGATTTATATCAATACCAATCTATGTTATACTTTCAACACGCCTTGAAAGTAGCCCATTATTCCCGTCTCTAGAATTAAATTTGATATTTCCAGGTACTTCTTTACTCGGATATCTGGACGTGTGGTCTGGTAATCCCCAAGACGTCGTTCCTGAATACGATACCATAAAAGTATTGCAGAGCAGAGCCAATCAGGCATTGATAAATGTAACACACCCATTAACTTTCGCAGACATATTAACATTGAGAAACTTGACGAGAATTTCGTGTAATATTCGCAACAATGTCGAAAATCTTGAGCAGTGCTTACCAAGAAAACGACCTTGCCTATTTAATATAGAGGAAGATCCGTGCGAATTTTATAATCTATACGACAGTAGCGAGCGAATGAAATCCATACAGCTCAAGCTTGAAAACAAGATTAACGAGTTCAGAAAAACCGTGATCAAGATTGACGCACACCACGATCATTCATCTAATCCAGCTTTGTACAATAACACTTGGGTAAATTGGGAAGATGTCATCGAAGAACAGCGTTCTGTTGCTAGTTTCTAAAGATAGAAGCTGACCTACCCAACGAGGTACCTACCTACAATATAAATTTGAGAAAAATTCAAGCCAAGAGTTCGAGACTGAAATACGAGTAGGTAAATGTTCCGATTTGAGGAGAAATGATGAAAATACGGAAATTTAAATTGCAAAAATTTTCCACTTATTATTTTTATCTGTTCTTGACCTTGAAATAGGTTTCGTGATACACTGTCTTTCATTATTTTAAAATTAATCACTACGTTGGATATGGATTCCTTTGTTAAATTATAAGAGTGAAACTGATTTTATACATACTTAATATAGGCATGTAATGTATAGGTAATGAGAACTTAATCGATCATTTCAGCAAATGTTGCATTTAGAAACGCTTTATTTTTTATTTTTTAAATACCCACTATACATTAATTTAAGAACGATCCATTTTATAAATACCTGTCTGCGTAAGTTATTTTTGAAATCAAAGTAAAATAAAGAAATAACGAATCCCTCAACAACGGTATATTTTCAACCATACACAAATACTGTACAAATAACCTGCAAACATTTAACTGTTCAATACAATGTAAGAATTACTGTTAAAAATAATTTGACAAAATAAAATACCGAACTTAATTTTCATTCAAGAGTTTGGTATTCAAAAAAATCGTTATTCGACACCTTTATTTTTAATCTTTAAAAAAATGGTAATCTACATAACAGTAACAGTCTTATATCACATCAGAATTTTAAATTTCAAAATGTAAGGCTGACCATGGAAATGGAATACGAGATAACAGAAATTGTATGTATGATGTATCTCATTTTATTTTTCGCTTTTTGCTCTCAATACATACGTAACGTACTATTCTACAATTCGTTCGAAACTTAAACGTTTGGCCCAATAAACACAATATATAAATACAAAAATAATAAATAAACGCCTAACGTTTCAGTACCGCACGACTGTAAAGTAATCAATATCACAATTGTATCAAGCAGCATATATGTACCTGAATATAATACAATTACGCTATTAGTCATTACACATAATGCAATTAACACGAATGTATACACGATTTTAGTTAATGTTTCGTAAAAAGAAAGAAATAAGAAAATATAATAAGAGTTAAGTATCATTTTATTGAAGAAGCTGCCCGTTTCAAATTTGAATGCGGCGAATCAAATTCAAACTTGAATAAAAATGACTTCTGTTCGCTCTTAATTCCGTATAAATACTCGTACATACGACGAACATGTTCAATCTTCAACGTCTTCGTCGGTGGTAAATTCTGAAATTTCTTCATCATTATCTTCAGCTTTGCTTTCATCGTCTTCGTCAGATATATCCCATTGCGGGTGTTCCGTTGGAATTTCAGGCGCTTCTTTGACATCCAACTATAGAAATTAACGAAATAAAATTGAATTCGAAAATAGGAAAACGCAACATTCGAATGCATCGAGTGAGTACCTTGATATCGTGCATTTGATCGAAACCTAGATACGAGTCTGAACGCAAACACACAGCAAAAGTATAAACTCCAGGCCATCGAGGAGCAGTGAATTTCAATTGGATTTCGTCGTAATCCACAAGTTCGGTGACGTGGTATGGTGGCGTTAATAGAGTTCTACTCTTCCGATCGCTAACGTACACCCACCAATATTCTTGTTTATCCTGATAAATTGATATGGTGTTTCAAAAGTGATGAATAATAATAAGTACATGATATATACAATAACGTACCTCTGGGAAGTACGGACAGTGAACAGAATGTGATTGTTTACTACGACCCTCTAAAACACGATCTTTCTTATTAATACCGCTTTGAAACTTTTCCCAATTATCATCGTCATCTTCTTTAGTATTTTCTTGGGCAGGCTTATTATTATTAACAAGCTAGACAAATTTTTAGAATTGACATTAAAATGAGTTCATTTTTAATAATTACATCTTCTCGTACACTACGATATCAACTATACGTACCTTCTTTTGTTCATCAGCACTTTCGTTATCAGATTTCCCACTTTCTTCCTCGTCACTGGAAGAAGACCCGTTATCGGAACTAGAATTTTCATCTTGATCGGAATTTTTCTTATCTTCCTTATTTTTTTCGTCTTTTTCATCTTTTTCTTCTTTATCTTGTTTCGAGTTTTCCTACAAATACGACCAAATCAACTTTTTTTGCTTCTTCTTTTTATTTGCGCGAAACTTACGTTTTCTTTCTCTTGTTCTTGTTTTTCTTTTTGCTTCCTCTCCCAATTCAGCTTTTTATTAGCTGCTTTCGATTTGGTTTGCGGTTTCTTCTGAGTAGGCTGTTTTTTGCTTTTCTTCGTTTTATATTGACGTTTTTGCCAAACTGGCTTAGGATTACTCTGGAAATTCACAATAAAAATTAGTGCTTCGATGAAATTACATTCGTAATTGTACAAATATGTTCACCACCTTATTTGCCTGTTGCTGTTCGCTCTCTGGTTTCTCAGAAATTACTTCGTTGTTTTCTGGTGGTTGAGGTTGCTGTTCTTTTTCGTTATTTTCTATAATATTCTTATCCTTATATGTTTCGTCCCCAAAAACTTCACTCAAGTTCCTACGTTTAAGAACGACAGTAACAGTGACTATAGCACCAGCAGTAAAGACAGTGGACGCTTCATCGTCGATTACTGTAAATAAACGTGAGAAAATATGTTTTAAAAAGAACGGATTGGAATTTGATGAGTTTACACAAAGGTTTACACATACCTTCGCAGCGCACTTGAAAGTCGATATGAGGCATTTTACTGATAACCTTCATAACATTATCGAACTGATCGTCTTTTAAAAATTTCAGTATGGATCTTTTATCTTCGTGTTTTAGTTGAGCAAACTGTTGGATATTTCTGATGTGACGCTGAAATTTTACAACTTCGTTTAGCACGTTTAAAACCAAAATTTTAAACAAATGTCAAGTTTACTTTTTTTATCGTAAAATGTCTAAGGTGTTCTTCTTGAATATAGGGTAATTGCAAAAGCGGATTTTTGCATTCCCATAATGCTTGCACGACCATCGGGCATAGCTTCATACAATTTTCTAACGTTTCTATGTTTAACAGCCTTGGAACTAGACAGAAATAAATCAAAAATAGAATTATACTCAAAAACATTTCTCCACGTTGCAGATTGATAATCGACTATGTAACAATTGCGCCTCGTCAAGATTTTTCATTAAATAACACAGATAAATGGCGTTCCGAAACCTACCCTAGGTACGAACAATATTCACTTTTGTTTCGGTTTCAGTACCCGACGCAATTAACCTGTGTGCTCTCCTTGAATTAAACCCATCATGGGACGCAATTCAAGTCATATCGTTTTAATTACCTCGTTGAGCATACGCTAATAGTATCAATTGAGCTATACAATTGATCATTTCTTGTATTAAATGCGGACATTTTTTAATAACCACCATTCTGTCCAAATCCAAAGTTTCAGGATTCAAAGGTATTCTTGATAAATGCGCGTGTATCAATGCTCTAGCTTTCAAAGAATATTTATAATACAGCGGCCGTTCGCGATTTTTCTCTCCTAAATTATGCAGCTGACTTAACAACTGAAAAAAATTAATAAAAGTTTTAGTCATTTTCTTACTGGTACAGCCACAGAGGTATTATTTAAAAAAGTATAGCTTACTCTAGGCATTTCGAATTCATCCGATTCTCTTTCCACAATATCACTATTGTGTTTCTTTTCAAATTCTAAGGAAGCTCCAAGTATCATTATTACCCTTTTTAAAAGCATTGATGGAGTTTTATGGAAGAAATAATAATACAGTCGAGTGGTATCGAGTAGAACCTTTAAAAAAACATCAAATTTAAGAAGGGGTGGACAACAAAGAGAAATAATTGAAAGTAAAATATTTACCTTATCACCAGAATATCGAATGGATTTATACCACCACATTCCAACTGCTACAGGTAACGCAACCATGAACACAAGAGCATACAATCCAAGCACCTGGTGTACCAAAAAATTGTTGAAATTCGTTATAGAAATATTAGAAATGGGCAAAATATTGAGTGTACAAACCAAAACCGAATTTTCTTTCTCTACAATCCAAGATGGTAAAGCAATGCCAAAACTCATAGCTCCCGGTCCATCAGGATTTCCATATTTTTCCCAATTCTTGCGAGATTCATCATCAGTCAACGCTTGGTAAGCTATTATTGAAATAGGACATAATAATAGCGAAAAATATAAAACGATAGATGAGGTTGAAGTTAACGATTCAACTAACCTTTTGTTAATTTCATAAAAGCTTTTTCATTTCCAGTTTCTTTGTCCGGATGTAAAATCAATGAAAGTCGACGATATGCTTTTTTAATAGTTGCTTCCGATGAACTCTGTAAATTTTGTCACACATTTAAAAAAATCTGTTCAAAAATTAAATAACCGATTGAACTAGCTTTCTTACGATTGGAACTCCAAGGATCTCGTACGGATCAAAGTTTGAGTACTCATAGTCAAACTGTGAAACTTTGTATGCTAAAAATAACAAAACTGCCCATCCGCCGAATATCAGTAGTTTTCTGTAAACAGGTAACAAATGAAATGTGATAACAGTGTCGACAGAAGATTTATAATAAATATATCGTAGCATAACTCATACATGAACGTATTTTTGAAGGTTTTCCACGGTTCATTTTTTTGGATAATGAGTTTCTTCTTCTTACAACCGGTGCACTGACAACTCGTTGATTCTGATTCAGCATCTATGACAGAAAACAATAATTAATTTACAAAATATTCAGTAAATTTCATGACATATTAGTGTATAAGATTAAAGGAATAGGACGATATTTTGCTCAATTTCTTAATGTTGCTCACAACACCGATGTTTCAATGTGTTTCCATTTATAATGTGGAATATATCGTATCATTTTTATTATAACCGAATGAATGAAAAAATTTATACCTATTTTAACACTGCGTGGCCATCCATAGTAAGTGCTTGGAATCAGAAGAAGAGCTAAGAATGATAAGATAAAGTAATAAAATGTGCCGCCACTTTCATCATATTGAAATTTTTGTCCAGCCATGATTCAGATGAAGCGCGAGAATATAACAAATCATCACCAGTAATCGCATACAATATAAAATTGTCGTATTTCTCTTTGGTCTACTGCAGCACTACGTAATATTCAAGAATTCATTACTTGAACGGATATCATTAACCAAAATTCACAAAATTGATTACGGTTTCATGTTTCGTTTTACAACTCATCAATACTAGAACCAAGGTTACCAGTTGTTACACACACTGAATTTAGCTGAATTTTAGATTAGGCTGGTGAAAATTTTAAATTTTATATAATTAATTTAATTTTCACACTTACTCCAGAAATGAAACTGTTTTGTTAAATTTTGAAGTTTATTTTGTGCATGTTCTTGTCATGCTCTTCCTTCAGTTCCTTCACCTCATCAATGCCTCATCATCACCTGCCGACGTGTGTGCGTATAGGCGCGTAGGCGCGTATGTACTAATTTGTGCTTAGAGAAATAATTTTCTGAATCGCTACAGCAGTGGCCTGTTTTGAAATTCGAAACGGAAATTGGTAAATTCCGTGGAAATTCCACTGTAAAAATGTATTTTGAATGATGAACTTGATAAATTGATAGTAAAATTTAAAATTAATAAAACAACATTTTTTTCAATCAATAAAAGACGTAGACCTATGACCTATTACAAAATTATTTTTCAGAAACAGAATTCGTGGCCCACTTGGTAGGTAGAGGACCAGAGGTACGCATGTATAATTTTCAATTTGAACCGTCAAATGCTCATAACACTTTTCAAGTCATAGCACGGCACCAGGGATGCGACGATCCCGTATCGATACGGTATCGATATTCGAAGTATCAAGTGATACAGTATCACGATACTTAACGATACTTACTGTCCAAAAAGGTTTACGCAAAAAGCCAAAAAACTAATAAAAAATCATTCGAGAATCGAGATCACGAGTAGATTCTCCATGAAAATCAGCTGATAAAGTTATCTGCATTTAGCGATCCAAGCGGATAAAAAAAAAAGTAAGTATCGTTAAGATATCATGATATATCGATACATTCTTGATATCGGATCACGATATAATATCGTTGATATTTTGGGATCGTCGCATCCCTGCAACTGGGTTATGGGCCGACTTCGCTTTATATTTTGGTTGCGTAATACTGCACGTTTTTTATTTTCGTATTAACGATCTTCCATTTTTTTCTCAACGAAATATTCTTTGTTGTGTAAACGTAAAGTTTTTATTATTTCTTTCTATCATTCGTCATTCATAATGGAAGACGAAGCAAACAATACCTCAAAAGATAAAGTTGTTAACCTCGATCAAGAAAATTTCGATCGTCGCGTGAACGATGCGGTTCAAAAGCAATTAGCAGCGTTCTTTGCCGGGTTCAATCACAACCAATCAAAAACCCTTCAGCAGCCCAATTTTGTTCTTCCCAACTATACGAAGGAAGAAAAGTTGCAAGGTAGTGTAAATTATCAAGTTTGGAGATCAAAATTAGAAACTGGCCTCCAATCGCAAAATCTGTTGATTTATATACAAACTGAAGAAGGCGATACTTCAGTCCCTGAAGCAATAAGAAAAATTCGTGATGCACAAACGCTTCAGTACATCAATGCCACTGTAAGTAGTGAAATAAGTGTATCGCTACAAAGATACAAAACTGCGTTTATTGCTTGTAAAATGCTTGCTATCAATTATGGTGATCAAAAGCTAAACGAAATAATTCGACTAGAAACTCGCCAAAGAAGATTAATTTTCCGTCCCTGGCATGATCCAATTCGCTTTATTAATGATTTTGAAAAAATAATACGTGATTATGAAGCGATTGGAATTAAACATAATGATGATGATGATGAACCGTTGATTGCCAAGCTGTTGTCAATGATCGATACTGAAACTGGTGGCTCCGAGAACCAGTACGTGGTATTTTATAACATCGTATTATCCTTACCTACGGAATTTCGAACATACCAGTCTGTGAAGACAAGATTTCTAAACTTCGCTCCTCAAGCCAAACAAAAGAAACCTGAAGCTGACAGAAATGTTCGAAGAACTACAGTCAATCAACAAAAACCCTACAAGCGTTCAAGTGAAACCCAATCTGCGTCAATACCACAAAAAAAAGAGAGAAGATCTGTAGCTGATCTAGTCAATAGCAAAGAAAAAGTTTCAATGGATGATATTTATTCTCTGGAACAGCGAACCCGCATACCGAAGATGACTCCTGCTGAAAAGTTGGCAAATCGATGTCAAACATGTAATCTGTATTTTCATAATGCTGAGAACTGTCCTTATAAAGTGAAATATTGTACGAACTGCTTCAAATTTGGTCACGGCCAAACTCAATGCAAAGAAGGTGAGGAAACTAACATACAATGTTCTGGATCCTCATCGTTAAACGTTAACAATTTCAACATCGATTTAGATTTCATTGTAGACTCAGGTGCTACGCATCACGCAGTCTCTGATGAAAATCTAGTTCATAATTTGAAATTATATTCAAATCCAAAACTTGTTAAATTAGCCATTAATGCCGAGACTAGTTGTTCTCGTGGCTATGGTCATATTCCGATTCTCGTAAAATTTAAAAACACTACGAAACTACTCGAATTACACGAGGTACAATTAGTTGATAACCTTGAGGATCCAATATTAAGTGTGCAAGCATTTAATAATCAATTTAATACCTCAGTTACTCTAAATACTAAAGATGGAATTATTATTTCTAGAGAGAAGAATGAAGAAGAAAACGTAATCTCGTTAGAATCAACGAAAGAAAATTTATTTATCCTAAAATCGAAAACATATTCACATTATACTAATAATTCTTCAATAAATACTATACCTTCTCTGAAGTGTGATTCTTCCAACGTACCTGAAATGATAAAACTTGCCAAATCAAAACTTAAACGTAATCGAAGTAAAATACCAACAGCTAAACTAGAGGTATTAAAACAGGAGGGGGAATTATGGCACAATAGAATGGGTCATATTTCTGCTCCTTACCTTAATCGAATTAAATCTAGTACAATCGGTACTACAGATTTCATATTTAATTGTACTTTAACTGACTGTAAGGTTTGTAATCAAGCAAAAATGACTAGAAAAACATTTGATAAGGATCGTGAAGGTGCTTCATATCCGTGTCAAATTATACATGCTGATTTGATCACAATCTCTGTACCAACATTTATTAAAGGTAATAAATACCTACTTACTGTACTTGATGATTATACCAGGTACTTACAAACCTTTGTAATTAAAAGTAAAACTGAAGTACCAGAATGTTTAAAACAAGCTCTAATAAACCTAAAAACAATGTTTCCATCTAAACCATATTTTCGTTATTTTCGAACAGACAATGGTACTGAATTTACAGGTGCAAAAACAATTGAGGTTCTTGACCAATTTGAAATACAACCTCAACTAGCTGAACCATTTGCTCATGAACACAATGGTACTATCGAATGTGTAAATCGCACAATTGAAGAAAGAATTCGTGCTTTATTATTTACAGCTGGTTTTCCAAGCTCCTTTTGGGGCCTTGCTGCTGACTGTGCAACATATATATATATATAATCGAACACCCCATTCTGCAATTGATTACATAACACCGTTTGAAAAAGCGTTCAATAAGAAACCTGATCTTTCATATCTTCGCATTTTTGGTTCACGTACATATGTTTACGATGATAATGTTGCTAAAGGTAACAAAGTTGCTCCCAGATCAACAATACAATATCTCGTAGGTTTTCAAAACACTGGGTATGTAACATATGACCCTTCTACTAAAAAGACTAATAATGTTTGTTCTGTCAAAATCGATGAAAAAATTCAATATAAATACGATTATCCTAATTCGAACTTCGATCAAAAACTACAATTTAATGAAAAATCCGATATTGAAGACTCGGCTGTTAATACAGGTGAAGATACACATGCTATGCATGTTGATTCCTCATCTGCCGATCATGGTTCCCATGTATTGGAAATTAACACCGAAAACGATCCTGAAAACAGTAATTCAACTGAAGATTCAATTATCGAACAAACAATCGATTATGATTGGGATGATCAAATTCCAATTTCAGTTAAAACATGTCGACTGCCATCGCAATTTAATAGTGAAATTGGTCAGTTTGACAAAGACTTCACGTCTATAGGACTAATACCATTATCCTATCAGAAGGCAATCACCGCTCATGACAGCGAACAGTGGTTGGCCGCCATTAAAGAAGAATTAGATTCGATGAAAAAGCACAATGTTTGGTCAATCGTACCAAGAGAAAAAACAATGCAGGTTGTACCTGTCAAATGGATCTTTGGTACCAAACAGGATGGTCGTAAAAAAGCTCGTTTAGTCGCAATTGGCTGTAGAGATAACGAAACTTATACACAAGCAGATAAATCTTCTACAACACCAAGCATAGATACCACTCGCTGGCTTCTTGCTTACTGTTCTTATAAGAAAATTCATTTAAGACAAGCTGATTTTACAACAGCTTTTCTACACGCGCCAATTGATCGCGAAAAATACATTTTAATACCACCTGGTGTTGAGGGAAATCCTAAAACACAAGTTGCAAAATTAAATAAAGCACTATATGGGTTTGCCACAGCTCCTAAATGCTGGTACAAACACCTAGATAAATTTTTGATCTCGATCGGTTTTGAACGAAGCTGTTGAGAACCGTGCCTATACACGAAAATAGTAAATGGTATTCTAATTATTATACTAATATATGTTGACGATATACTGATCGCTTGCGAAGTAATAGAACTTATCGATCAAATAATTGAATTACTTAAAGAACAATTTACAGTAAAAGATCTTGGTTTTCCGTCAAAATTCTTAGGAATTGATATCATCATAGATTCCGATAAAAACATATCAATCAGTCAGCAAACATATCTCGAATCTGTACTGAAACAATTTCAAATGTGCGAATCAAAACCAGTACCTACTCCAATACTTAAAAATAACGAATTAGATAAAGTTCAAAAAGTAACACCACCAAATTTTGAATATCGCAACGCAATCGGCTGTCTCATGTATTTAGCAAATAACACTCGACCGGACATATGGTAATGTTTGCTGTCCATTATCTCGCACGATTCCAAAACAATCCACTCGATGTTCATTTCATCATGATAAAACGAATTCTGCGTTACCTAAATGGTACACGTAAATTCGGAATTAAATTTGATAAAAATGAAGAAGCAATTCTAGACACATTCGTAGATGCTTCTTTTCAAGATGATCTCTAAACTGGGAAATCTACAAGCGGATATATTATTCGATATCATGGTAATTTAATTTCGTGGCGCTCGAGACTGCAAAAGATAAAAACTGAGTCTACGACAGAAGCCGAATATGTAGCAATTACAGATGCAGCACATGACATCTTGTTTCTCGGCCGCCTAACTGAAGAAACACTTCAACTAAAATCAATTTTCCCAATTACGTTATTCGAAGATAACTCTGGCTGTATCACACAGACAGTAAAAATAACATCTCGTGGCCGACTAAAACATATTGAGAAGAAATACCTTGATGTTCAAAAATTATTCGAAAATGGCCTACTATTAGCACTTAAAATCGAATCGTCTAAACAGCTGGCGGATATATTTACAAAGCCTCTGTCTACAGACAAATTCATACCACTTCGTGGTGAATTAATAACACAGGTACAATTGTAAAAATGTGCCTTCCTGAGACTAGGACACTTGCACCTGGTCAATATGGATATGAATTTTGCATGCAGTTCAATTTTATTTTTGATTGTTTACTCTATTTTATTATTTTTTTTCTCTTTTGTACCGGTACTTAATAAGATAATGATACTCGTATATAATCAAATTAGATTACTTCAGTTAAGAAATAAGAGAATAACCAGAGTTCTGCTCTAGGTACATTCTTAAAAAAAAAAAAAAAAAAAAATATTTTTTTTTTTGACTATGTTTCTTTTTCAATAAAACTAATTTT